>KZ068542.1:55895-92796 GCA_002091845.1 Anopheles cracens | reverse complement strand
GGCTGCGTAGATCGCATGAAAAAAGAAGTCCGGTGCATAGGAGGAAGGGCACTCCATTAATTTGGCCACCGGTTAAATGGAGGTAGACCGCCGCATCGTGCCAATAACATGAAACATATCCTTTCTGCTCCCCCTTTCTTCGCGGACCGCACACACGCAGATAAACTGTACTGTCCCGATTGGAGGCTAGCTTCCCGGGTCTCACTTCCTCCCCCTCAACATTAAACGCACGGTTCTGGTCTTGGGTAACGCCATTGGGCAAGAGATTAAATGGTATGGATTTGACCTCTATTTCAAGTAAAAATTAGACGAATTTTGTATAAACCATGGAAATATTATAAAATTTTAAAAATATCATGCAATTTTCATTTAAAAAAAAACTAACCTCAGTGAATAAACCAAATGAAAAATAATGTTTCTTTTCATTTTGATTTCATAGCCAGAAGAAAACTGTTCATTGTGAGTTAAGAAAAAAAGTTGGGTGATGTAGTCACAATCTGTTAATAAGCTGGTCACACCTAAAATCACTCCGACACAATCAAGCCTAAAATGAACCTTCCGGGCAAGCGGCAACATTCCACCGGAATAAAGTCCTTCATCAGTGCTAGCGGATGACGATGGTAGCGAAACCGAACAACAAAAAAATCTCTCCATTAGCATAAAATCCAAAACGAAGCTCTGTCTCGATCCCTGTGTGTGTGTGTTTTTTTTTTGTTCTTCTTCAAACCCAGACATAACGCGGTTCAAAAAAAATATAATTCTAATGCTCCTTGTATGAACAATAAGCGTGGCGGAAACTTTTCCAAACTAACAACGAGCTAAACCGCTCAACTTCAGCTGCTAACCTTGCTCCAATCCGCATCCGATCCGTTGGTTCCGCCATGGATACGGCTTAGACTTAATTCTATCGAACTGACGTCCAGCGCAAACGTACCTGGGAAAGTGGAACGTGAAAAAGAGAGTACAAATTAGAATAAATCCTAGAACGATCAGCTATATAAAAAAACAACTTTTAACCCGAATTTAAAATCTAACACCGAAAACGAGTGCTTTAATCCACCGGTCCCGCACTCGGTAGCTCGCCCAGAAATCAAGGGATCAACCTTATTTCAAGAGCTCGGACACCGGTATGTGCACTGTTTACACTGACCTTCGTACAACAATTACACACCCGTCGTGATGACCACCCGCCAGAACCGGAGAGCGCCAGAACCGGCGAGCCAAAGGGAACGACGGAGTAGCGAAAGGTACACGAGCGCTCCTCAGAAAAATAAATACCCGGAAACAACCGTGTAATGAAATGTGCGCGAGCGAAGAGAGCTGTAAAAATTACGGATGCCAGGGATGCTTTCCCTTTTTTTACGGATCCATCCCTCCCATCAAAGCCATTTCAATCCGTCCAAGCGGAGCAGGCGAAGGTCTCCGGACGATGGGGAAAAAACGGAACCGCATAAAACGAAATGGTTTTCAAAGGGAAGGCGTGCGTCAAGCAGTACCGCACGGGATATAAAATACAACGAATGGCAATCGTTTCAAACAACGTAATCTACTGAATGGGGGGAGCGTTTGAGTAAGTGGCATGTTTTCTGAGGAATTAAACCACCACATTAAACGCACGGTTCTGGTCTTGGGTAACGCCATTGGGCAAGAGATTAAATGGTACGGATTTGACCTCTATTTCAAGTAAAAATTAGACGAATTTTGTATAAACCATGGAAATATTATAAAATTTTAAAAATATCATGCAATTTTCATTTAAAAAAAACGAACAACAAAAAAATCTCTCCATTAGCATAAAATCCAAAACGAAGCTCTGTCTCGATCCCTGTGTGTGTGTGTTTTTTTTTGTTCTTCTTCAAACCCAGACATAACGCGGTTCAAAAAAAATATAATTCTAATGCTCCTTGTATGAACAATAAAACACGTCGATGGCGTCGGGATGTGATGTAAATTGATCTAATATGACGCGTCGCGGGGCTGTTGACGGTTGCAGGGGACGGTTTGTTTGCTCGCGTAGACGGTAAACAGAATCGCCAGCATCGGCACGTCCACGCGGCCAGGTTCGGATCATAAGTCAGCGCGGAAAAACGTCCACAATCCGACGCTGTAATCTAGCCGGGCAACGGAAAAGTGTCGCGGTGATTTATTTTGCTACATATTTTCGTGATTGGATGGGAATGTGTGACACCTACAGCAAGAGAAATTGCAATCGCTGTTTTTCTACGTAGGAACATACACTTTTCTCGCTATGAGAAACGATACATCACGCTCGCTCGCTTAGAAGGATTGAATTTAAATACGACTACCATTCATTTTAAAATTGCATTCAATGTGCAATTATTATTGTTTTTTGTTATATCAAACATTGAGATAACCTGCTATCATTTGAAGATGTTCTCGTTCTCGATGTTCTCGATTTTCGGAAGTTAGAACCACAATAAACTATTATAAGCGAACAATCCGTTCCTATTCAATGAGGTATCAAATTCTAATAAAAAAATGATTTTATTAAGCTTATTGCTTGAATCTCAAACTGTAAAAAAACTACAATTATCAACCCTTTTATCGCAACGGATCGGAGATAGTTGTTTTTCGTGCACCAACGTGCCAACGGGCTCTAAATGGACATTAGAACGAAACAAAATGAACCTCCCAAAGGACCACCTTTTCCAGTATTGGTAGCGACCGCTATCAACCTGGCGATAGAATAAAAAAACGAAACTATCGTAATGAAACCGAATGCTCTTTTTCCCGCAGAGCTGTACTAAGCAGCATCGTAAAGAACCGGAACCGGAAATACACAGGAATACCAGGAGAAGA
The DNA here is from genome assembly GCA_002091845.1 of Anopheles cracens. Lineage (NCBI taxonomy): Eukaryota > Metazoa > Arthropoda > Insecta > Diptera > Culicidae > Anopheles > Anopheles cracens. The sequence goes on along the minus strand of KZ068542.1, from coordinate 89,976 downwards.
CGCCTCCACCGTCAATGCAACACTTGAGCACTGTAAAGTAGTTTTAAATTTGTACGCTTCACCTTCCGGAAGCAATTAAAATACCTACACCAGCGCGGCGACCGATCGACCGAAACCGCGACGGAAAAGACGGAGGACACAGCGCACCCAGGCGACTCCAATTCGGACGACCTCCGGCTGAAGAATGGCCGCCAATTGGAACTAATTAGAGAGTGACGACGACGCCGATGGTACTCTGTCCGATCGATTTCTCCTTCTTTTCAAATAGCGCTGACCGTGAAGTGGACGTAGCAACAAACCACCTGAGACTTGTCTCCGTCAGTGTCACAGTGTTTCACTTTCGTTCGGTTTCTCTTTGATGCGACCCCACTCGCGATGCGGTTGTGCTGTGAACGCTCAAGGTGGGCGCCATGCCGTTGGTTCGCAATTTATATTTGATTCCATCCCGGCTGCGAAGCGCCCGGGAACGTGATGCAACCACCGGCGAGGATCGGCAGCGTTCCACCCACATTCAGCGCACATTTCGACACATAACGCCCCGAAAGGTACGTGAACACTACAGCCGCTTTGGCTGGTCGCCCCGAAAAGAAGCGCACGAAAAAAAAGCGACACATAAATACACACAAACCCAACCACCGGAAGCCGGTACTAACTCCGTAATGAGATTCTCGTTCGGCTCGTGGCCCTGTCGGCGGGCGGCACGCGATCTCGACCCCCTTCCTTGCCACCCGCCGCCCCCAGAGGGACCCCCACGGTCCTACGCCGGGGAAACCGGTCGCCCGAAAAGACCGAACAAAACAAAAACCCAACACGTACGGGTAGACCTTAACAATGCCCAACAGTGCGAGATGTGGTCACGAAATGGTTTCATTTGTAGTCCGCCGAGACCTACAGCATACGGGGCGGAGGAGCGCGCGGAAACGAAAGCAGCAGGACATTATGCAACCGGTTTTGAGCGGGAGGCGAGCTCTACAATTATCAACCCTTTTATCGCAACGGATCGGAGATAGTTGTTTTTCGTGCACCAACGTGCCAACGGGCTCTAAATGGACATTAGAACGAAACAAAATGAACCTCCCAAAGGACCACCTTTTCCAGTATCGGTAGCGACCGCTATCAACCTGGCGATAGAATAAAAAAACGAAACTATCGTAATGAAACCGAATGCTCTTTTTCCCGCAGAGCTGTACTAAGCAGCACCGTAAAGAACCGGAACCGGAAATACACAGGAATACCAGGAGAAGACGCCTCCACCGTCAATGCAACACTTGAGCACTGTAAAGTAGTTTTAAATTTGTACGCTTCACCTTCCGGAAGCAATTAAAATACCTACACCAGCGCGGCGACCGATCGACCGAAACCGCGACGGAAAAGACGGAGGACACAGCGCACCCAGGCGACTCCAATTCGGACGACCTCCGGCTGAAGAATGGCCGCCAATTGGAACTAATTAGAGAGTGACGACGACGCCGATGGTACTCTGTCCGATCGATTTCTCCTTCTTTTCAAATAGCGCTGACCGTGAAGTGGACGTAGCAACAAACCACCTGAGACTTGTCTCCGTCAGTGTCACAGTGTTTCACTTTCGTTCGGTTTCTCTTTGATGCGACCCCACTCGCGATGCGGTTGTGCTGTGAACGCTCAAGGTGGGCGCCATGCCGTTGATTGAAAGTGTTTTCATTACTGAATTATCAACATATTATACTAGAAAAAATTGACGGGATGAAATTAAATTTCTCAGAAATAGTTACAAACTAACAACGTTCGAGTCCACATTCCAACAATTAAACACCCCTCAGATTCCCGGAACACAATAACGAACGAACAGAAATGTATATCAAAATTTCGCCTCCCTCCAAACCACCCTCCGGCACTACACTTCCCTAGACATTTGCAGTTCCGGGGGAAAAAAACGATCACACCTTACCGATTGAAAGGCTGAAAAACGAGCATTTGGCTCGGCAAATACAAACCCCCGGTACAGTGTCACGGCCGGCACACTTCAAGAGTGTGTAGCGAGTGGAAGCGCGCTGTTCTTACAATGCGCCGTAAAGAAAACCAACTTTTCGTTTTCATTTCGGTTCTGGTTCTGGTCACAGCTGCCTCTTCAGTCCTCTTCTGAGATTCTACTAATCACAAGTTTGGATAAAAAAAAGTTTTGTATGTTGCATTAGGTGCAGGTTGAGCGGTTGCTCTGTTTATTTTTTTTTTGTATTCTTTAATGTACTAAATGAAACAAACTATTGTTCGAAAAAAGTCGTCAAAAACTGGACGGTGCCCAGAATCACCCACAGGATTCTTGTTTAGTAGTTGGTAAATAATTGAGCTGGGGAAGGCCAGCAAGCCATGCAGTTGTAGCTTTCTACCTATACATAGTATCTGCGAAAACGAAAAACAGTATACAGGTTTTTTGATATTTTGATAAACAAGACGAAATAAAAATCTTCGAACAAACAATCGTCTAATATCATAAACTGGTATGAAATTATACGGCCTATCAAAAGCCCATCCGTTCCATTATCTGCTGTATAAATTATAGTTCTTATTTTCCAGCGCTTCTAGCTCAAGCGCCTTCCAAGAAGCACTAAACCGGCGCTTCGATCGACATTTGCTCGACAGTGATTTGCAAAAGCATTCAAACACACACTTCGATTTTCGAGATTTATTTTCATTTCGGATTCATCCTTTGCACCATTTCCTCGTTTGGGTTGCGCGACCGACAGCGAGGGTCCAAAAGATGGTCAACTCTTTAATCCTGCATCCTCGGAGCCTGAACGAATTCGTTACTAATGCGTTCCAGTATAGTATACATTTCTTCTAAATCCATTCCGTCCTTCCTATAAAAAAAACACACACACACACGCGCGCGTACCCAAAACCTTTGCCGTACGAAGGGACAAGCCCCGAAAGCCGGTGTGACGACGGGCAGGTTAGATAAATATTGGTGATAATACTAATTTATTGCTGTCCTCCCGAATGGCGCTGCGAAAATCCGAAACCCCCCGAGATAAGGAACATCCGTACGCATCTGCCAATTGAATGTCAACCAATTTTCCATCTCACTAGTTTCTAGTTCGCATGTGTGAGTATGTATCGGCATTCTTTTCTACCCTATGGTGAGTTTGGTCCCAAAAAAAAACCAGAGCGGAAAACTGTCACAATACGCGCAAACGAAGTTTATTAAGCTAACTATACGGGATGATGATTCCCAATGCATTCGATCGGAAAGGCCAAGAAGACGAGCCTGTCGAGCGAACACGCTACCCCTCGTGTTGAAATTAAAACTGACAGATGAATGGACGATCCGGTCGACAATAGATAAGATGCTGTTTAGGCATTAATGGCACCCGGCAGTGAAGAAAAGATGCGCGTTACATGCTCTGCCGTCTTCGAGGCGAAACGTACGATCCATTCCTCAACCCGTGGAAAAAACACCGGAAATATAAGAAATTCTATCTCATCCTACCTTTTTTCCTCGCAACACACACACACATTCTAAGTAAAATGAAGTCCCTTTCGGATGCGCTAAACATATTCAACCGATCCTTACTTCGAACGGCAAAAGCGGTACGAAAAAGGCGTTTTTTCCTCCACACAAATACAAACACGCACATGTACGCAAACAAACAAACCAAACCCAGTGTACGGCAGTAGGGAGAAAATATTACACAAAGCATAACTATTTCATTTCTTCCGTCCGCACAACATGCTCGCCGAAGCTTTCTGGCTCGACGGGATCCGGATCCCTTTCTGGGTCCCCCATCCGGCAAACACCCCCACCACCGTATGATGGGTGTGTGCGTCGGTGTGGAATAAATGTTTGCCTTTCCTACCGGGCAACGGTAATGGATTTTTTTCACTCTCTAACGCCAACTCTTCCTTCTCCACGCATGCTGCGGATTTTTTTTCATGCCATGAAGATTGATTTTGGTCGAATCTTCTCACCCCTACCGGCCCCGGTCAGTCGGTACTTTTGCACCATGAAAGCAGGAGATAAATCAGATGAGCCCGGGTCTAATAAATAAAGGATCGAAAGGAAAAGTGGAACCCACGGCGGCCCACGTCCTTGCCTTCAACTTGCGGGTAGTGCGAACGAAGATGGAGCAACAGAAAAAGTATCGCAAGCACACACACACACACACATGACCGGAAGAGGAGCCGGGTATAGACGGCAAGGTCGACGCCGGTAAGGAAAGCCAGTTTCCCACCCGGAAAGAAGAGCCTCCACGCAGCAGCCGCCTCTACGTTCAGCGTGCTTCCTGGTTCGGAACAAAAGACAACCCGGTTCCGACATATGCGTCACGAGGCAAGAATTTCTGATCATGGATGTGTTTGGTTTGGGTCGGTGGATGAGGAGGGGGAGGAGGAGGGGGAGGTCTTCGGATGTGTTTGTGTGAAAACGAAAGATGATGTCCGCCGTCGATATTCTACCACATCCCTCTCATCCGCCACGACACCGCATCTCGGTGGACCGCCGTGTGGGTGGTGTGGGGTATTCTTAGAGATAACAAATTTCCGGTTGCTTTGGCCCTTTAAAACGGAAAACCTGGAACCATTTCCCGGTGAGCTGCCACTGGACAGCTTCCTCAACGACAAGAAAATATGGCTGTTTAGCGAGCGGGATCCCAGGCTCGGGTTCCGGTTCTAATCGGGGCCCAGCAGGTTAAAATCTGACCCGGAAAGGATAATGGAAAACAAATTTGCTCCACTTTGGAGCAACACACGCACACACTATTAACAATGCAACGACCCCTTCGCGTGGGCAGTGAGGGACGAACGAGGGCTTGATAGCGTCGGGCAGAGAATTGGGTCCTTATGCTCCCGAGAACCTGCCATCCCGAAACCGTGTCCCTCAAACCCCCGAAGAAAAGCCGATTTACCTAATTGGCTGTTTCGTAATTTGGGGATTCCCCTTTCGGCCGGTTCGGAAACGGTTCGTGTTTGAGTACTTTTAAACGGTTAAAGCACCCTAAAAGGGATCACCCGCGGGAAGCTTTAATCTTCCTGGCGTTATTGGTTATGAAAATTGGATGACAGTTTAAGAAGCGGAAGTGAGCCTGAGCCGAAAGCGATTGATTTTACATTACAGTCCATTTACCTTAATCAAAGAGAGATCACAATGCCGACGGAATGACAACTTTTCCACTCGTGCTTTCACTTTCCGGCACGCAAAAAAACCACACCCACCCACCACGTGGTCCGTTGGTCAATTGAACCTGAGGTGACGAAACTATAACTATCCGTTTTCCCGGAATGGTATGTTTATTGAAGGGTAAATAATCGGGTAATAACTCATGGTTTAAATATGGACCCGAGCGAGAAGCCGCTGCGCAGGAATCGTGCCGGCAGAGCGAAGAGGATACCATTTTTTCGGGCGTATAAATATCCTTCGATTCCGGTGTACTTCCTCGTTTCCTTACCGTAAAAGTTGTGCTGTTGCTGGAGAGCAATATTTGAGGTTGGCTTTTCTTTGAACTTTTACCCCGAGAGTGCCACAGCAGTGAACCGGCCAGCAGATTCCATCTAAGACGGATTTTTTCCTTGCCTTTTGGGGGGTGTGTGTGTGCGTGTGTAGATGTTTCTCTTTCAACAGACGCTGCTTATGCAAACATATTCATACAGGCCGACCAAATTGCCACCTCGATATGGGTCGGACAAACGGACGATATTGTATCGAGGAATATTTTTGCATCGGGATTTTTCTTTTTGCCTTTCGCACATGGATGTTGATTTTGAGCATGGATTCACATAACTCTCAGGTAGCGCAACCTTCCAGGGGGCTTGGAAGTAAAGTCTTTCGCAAAAAGGAAAAGTCTCCGATAGCTTCCTTCCGCACATCCGCCACACGGGGAGATATTGTGCGAATCGGGAGAAAACCCGCCGCCCGAATGATACTGCGGTTTTCCACGCTATATACGGGTCAAATGTTTGCGTACGACTGGCGCTTCCACTCGCTCCTGCTCCACCGTGTTTGCGTTTTCTTTTCGTTCGAATCGATTGACCGCATCTCGGTGGACCGCCGTGTGGGTGGTGTGGGGTATTCTTAGAGATAACAAATTTCCGGTTTACGAGGCAAGAATTTCTGATCATGGATGTGTTTGGTTTGGGTCGGTGGATGAGGAGGGGGAGGAGGAGGGGGAGGTCTTCGGATGTGTTTGTGTGAAAACGAAAGATGATGTCCGCCATCGATATTCTACCACATCCCTCTCATCCACCACGACACCGATCCGACCTATCGAGGATCTCGGAAGAATCCACGATCTTCTTCACCGTCTCGTACAGTGCGTGATGCAAAAAAGCTCACAAAATTTGAAACATGTTTGCGATAAATGGTAATCTTTTGTTTATCATTCCGATGATTAAGTCATGTTAAGTCATTCAATAGTAATATAAGAATGGAATTAAATATTATTTCTACTGAAAAAATAAATGAAGCAACAGCATAAAACCTGACATCAAATACACAAACTATCGACAAATTCATTACATACCATAATATAATGGTATTAACTTATGTTGTCGAAAAAACTCTTATTTCACTGGTGTTGCACCACAAACCTTCGAAAATCGAACCGACACGGACACCATCACCCACGCGAGAACGAGGTGTCCACCGTGCCCCGGAATGGTATGTTTATTGAAGGGTAAATAATCGGGCAATAACTCATGGTTTAAATATGGACCCGAGCGAGAAGCCGCTGCGCTGGAATCGTGCCGGCAGAGCGAAGAGGATACCATTTTTTTCGGGCGTATAAATATCCTTCGATTCCGGTGTACTTCCTCGATTCCTTACCGCAAAAGTTATGCTGTTGCTCGAGAGCAATATTTGAGGTTGGCTTTTCTTTGAACTTTTACCCCGAGAGTGCCACAGCAGTAAGAGAGAGAGAGAGAGAGAGAGAACAACGGCAACAGTTGCTGTTGAAAGTTTCCCACTATATTGCGAACATAAAGTAGGAAGCAGGGCGCCTCTAATAGACAGCTACATTTATTTCAATCTACTATTTTCACGCCCGCCCGCCACCCTCCAAACCACAAGAAAGCGCTAACGGAGGAGGAAAAGCTCCCCAAAAACAAAGCCCGCGGCTGCTGGCCGCGCAACAAGAAGCCCGTCCCGAGCGAATGCACCGACAGACAGCGCATACAAATGTAATGTCGGGAGAGTGAACACTCGCACCGACATTCTGGGCGCGTTTCCCTGCACCGGTTCGCAACAATTCGCCCTTGGGCTTAAATTAATCAAAGCATACTTTAATCTGACGATTTTTCATGGTCGCACCCCTGCCCGCCCCGGGAATGGCCGGAGCGGCCAATTGTGCAGGGCGGCTTGGAAGCAAGGCTTGCAAAATTCGCGGTGAGAAAAACGCTTCGTTAAGCCACTTTGCATTTGAGTTTTTCTTCCTCCCCGCGCTCGTTTTGTTTCGTTGCATAGTCCGATCGGCCGCCAGCTGATTAACTTACCGACGTGAAAACAAAAGCGAAGCAAAATCGCAATGTGTTGCAAACACTTGCATGGGAGGGGTGGCGGCTTGGACTGGCTGGGTGTGGTGCTAAATTGCAGCACTGCTGCAGATTGTTTGTTAATTGCTGTGAAAGTGAGACCTATAGTGGTTGTGAGATACCACCATTAGTATGCAAAAACGATCTAAAAGTATAATATTAGTTCGTGTTTTTTAGTAATTTTCTATAGAACTTTTTACAAAAGAAATCGTCTAGACCTTTTACAATTTAATGCATTCCGGAAAGCTCATCTCGTCTAAATCCAACCGCTTTAACGAAAGTGACCATAAATCCTTCCCAGCATCGCACAGTATATCAATCTCCAATATCGGAACAATATCGCGAAACCTTTACATTCACTTTCCTCCAAACATCCCAGTCAACAACTGCAAAGTAGATTTCATCCGATCGGAAATCACTTTTAAAGCCCACGGACTTTTCGCGAAATCCCACGATCTGTACACAAGCCGCCACAACATCTCCAACCAGATCAAGATACAATCACCCGATATACCACACTCTTTACATTGTGCGCTCTGCAGCAGTGGTAGCAGCAGCAGCAGCACCTGCCCTAAATGTTGAATGATGTCGATAAATTTTCCACGGCAATCACAGGCAGCAATCTTCCGCTTCGTGCCCCGAGGCATCCAAAATAACAACACTTATTCTCGCCACACTCGCAACACAAAAGGGCCGCCTTGGCGGCGTAGTTACACTTTTCGCAGAAATACGGCTCCAGCACGGCTGCGGACACTTTACGCCACACGCTCAGCAATCGGCTAAGGGCCACACAGCGCTAGCACCACGCCTGAGCACACGTTTATGATGGCGACCGGCTCGCGTCCATTGTGCGGCGCAGGCCACATTCACGTGTTCAACGCAGCATGAAATGGTTCCAGCGCTGCCGCCGGCAGAACGCGCTATTGACGAAAGGAACGTTTCAATAGTGCGAAGGGAAACCCCATTCAAACACGTGCTCGCCGCTCCCGCACGCCGGGAACAGCGAAATGAACACATTAGTGGCTACACTCACGTTCCCGGCGTTGCTCATGTTAATCGCCAGGAAACGGACACTTCCGGTCACTCCGAGACTGTCCCGGGAGCTCGCCAGGGGGAGGGAACGTAAGTGGAGCGGATATGTAATGAGTGGGTCGTTGGTTAATAGTCATATGTTCCTTAGCAAACCCATTACAAGGTGGCTCACAGATCGTATATCCAACTAAAGGGCCAATTTTCATCTAAAAATCCTACTCTACTCTCAAAACGCTTCTTTATGGACAAATAAGTTCTTCAGCGTTTAAAATAAATACAGACAAGATGCTTTAGCTAATCATCTTTGAATATGTTCAAACCCTGCTCCATACTGCGGTTGGAATGAAGGAACAATAGCGATTGTAACGTCATATCTGTGCTGGGCCGAAGAAACCCAAGGTTCAGGAGTTATACAAAGATAAAAGCACGGAGAACATAAAGCAGCCCAACAATAAAGTTGCATTGCCGTACGAGACTAGCTTAATAATTTATTAATACGAGACTAGTAATTTATTTCAGTAAACAACAAATCATGATAGAAATAAATAAAATTAAGATAAGATTTTTCCAATAACAAAGAACATGAACACGATCTCATAAATGGATTGGATTCCTATCTCGCCACTACTACAGGCTAATGAAATCGCATTCCCGCTTTCAGCTGAACGCTTGCACCATCATAAAACGATCGCTAGGATACGCATCCGACTAACGACACACACGCAGGTATCAACTGGAAAAAAACAGGAACCACCAACATGGGAAATTGGCTAGGGAAGGAGGAAAAAGACTTTATTAAAGCACACGCGCGGTGACCATTAGGAGCCGGGAGTGCTTACACATACATCCTACGCCATAGTGGAGGCATTGGGTTAGACACATCGTATCCACCAAACTCTGGCCCGGCTCATGGCGTGGTAGTAGGTCACATAAACAGATGATTAAATGGACGGAAATATAGCCGTTTAAGCGGTCAATTTAATGACGACGAAAAAGTTGCCCCAAAGGAAGGCCAGGCCCAACGTAGTGGCCAGTGAAACTTCGCGCAGTCAGTACCAGAACGCAGGATGTTGTAATCGAACTTGTTATTTCCTTCTTAGTTCCTAATGACTCCCGGATTTTCATGAAGATAAGTTCCTGAAATGTTTATCAGTGTCTCGGAGAGCTGGACAAAGTGTATGTTTCGTAACCCATTTCTCGTTGGTGATAAGTATACAGCTATGGATATTTTTTTATGCGTAACATCTAATAAAAATGGACGAATTGAATGTCACCATGATGTCTGGTTATTAAAGAAGACAGCAAGATTTATGTTCTGTTTTAAGATTATAGTACACGTTTTAATACAGCGCACAAGATTAGTAATTTACAACAAATCTACGACCGAGGTCATCAGTAGCCAATGCAAAATGTAAGACAAACGTCATAAAAATATAATATAAATAGTTATTAGACACCATTCGTTTGCACAGTGCACGGTGGACGAACAGGTACAGCCACGACGGCCACAACAAAAATGGTGACCACACACACACACCAGACCTCCGCCACGTGAAACGCACAAACAGGCGCACAACATTGGTCAATAACATCTTCCGCATGTTTTTAAGTTGAGTCGCTTGTTGTACCTTTTCACTCCATTTCCATCTGTCGGGTTTCCTCTCGACCATTTTTTTTTCTTCTTTATTGGCCATGTTTTCCCACCCCTTAAGCCCTTTCATGTGTGTGTGTGTGTAAGACAAACGTCATAAAAATATAATATAAATAGTTATTAGACATTAATTATTTGTTATTTGTTATTAGTTAATAGTTAATAGTTAATAGTCATATGTTCCTTAGCAAACCCATTACAAGGTGGCTCACAGATCGTATATCCAACTAAAGGGCCAATTTTCATCTCAAAATCCTACTCTACTCTCAAAACGCTTCTTTATGGACAAATAAGTTCTTCAGCGTTTAATACAGACAAGATGCTTTAGCTAATCATCTTTGAATATGTTCAAACCCTGCTCCATACTGCGGTTGGAATGAAGGAACAATAGCGATTGTAACGTCATATCTGTGCTGGGCCGAAGAAACCCAAGGTTCAGGAGTTATACAAAGATAAAAGCACGGAGAACATAAAGCAGCCCAACAATAAAGTTGCATTGCCGTACGAGACTAGCTTACGGGGTGTAATTTATTTCAGTAAACAACAAATCATGATAGGAATAAATAAAATTAAGATAAGATTTTTCCAATAACAAAGAACATGGACACGATCTCATAAATGGATTGGATTCCCATCTCGCCACTACTACAGAGCTAATGAAATCGCATTCCAGCTTTCAGCTGAACGCTTGCACCATCATAAAACGATCGCTAGGATACGCATCCGACTAACGACACACACGCAGGTATCAACGGACTCGAGGGTGCTTCCGTCACATAATGCTACGGTGGCATACATCCCACCGCGCCAAGCGGCAATTAACTCTAATGATGATGGAATGACAACGGAAAAATAATTATTATCATTCACGCGAAATGCTTTCAGACCGGGTTGTCGAGAGGTTGTCGCTTCGCTGGAAATGCCATTCTTCTCTTTACGGTCGTGATTGAACCGGCGCCGTGCACCAGAGTGGATTGTTCGGCCGCTATGCGAAAATCAATCGGATCAGTGCGTGGGAAGCACATCTGCAGAATTTTAATGAATTAGTGGTCCGCTTCCGTTACTGTTTGTTGCGTATGATGATGGTTTTATGAGCAGAACTTGAGTGGAACTGAATTGAAGCAAAATAAAATAATCTTTTCGATCAAAGGTTGAAATACCTGGTTAGATGTTTTCCACAAAAACAAAACAAAACATAATAAGTAAAATATTTAAACTAGTAGCGTACACATGTCATGGGACAGTCCATAAAATCCTCGTGCGCTAACTGCTTTCAATTCTGCTATAATTGGCCACTCCATAGGTCGCAAACACGTCCGTCTGCTGCCAGGTCAGGAGTTATACAAAGATAAAAGCACGGAGAACATAAAGCAGCCCAACAATAAAGTTGCATTGCCGTACGAGACTAGCTTACGGGGTGTAATTTATTTCAGTAAACAACAAATCATGATAGGAATAAATAAAATTAAGATAAGATTTTTCCAATAACAAAGAACATGGACACGATCTCATAAATGGATTGGATTCCCATCTCGCCACTACTACAGAGCTAATGAAATCGCATTCCAGCTTTCAGCTGAACGCTTGCACCATCATAAAACGATCGCTAGGATACGCATCCGACTAACGACACACACGCAGGTATCAACGGACTCGAGGGTGCTTCCGTCACATAATGCTACGGTGGCATACATCCCACCGCGCCAAGCGGCAATTCCGGGCGGGTGCGGATGCTGTATCTGTAATCTCCAGGATGCGGACCGTTGCCGCTGGATGCCAGGGCCGGCGCACGACCGACCAACCGGCGGCGCAGTCCACAAAAAGTTCAAATCAAATCAAAACAACGCCGGAACACTAAACTTCCCGCGCCAAAGCATCTTAAATCTTACATCATGGTTTTGGTTTCCTCGCTGCCAGCCCCGCGGGGGCAGGAATGTTTCTCGGGGCCTCACGCCGGCTCGCGTCCGCCGGGACGTGCCGTGCATTCGTGAGGAAGCGTAAAGCAATACTTGTGAGCGAACTTGAGCAGAACGCAGAGACGGGGCGTGCCGAGGGGGGGGGAAACAAACCCACAAACCAACACACAAACACTGTAAATTGAGGTGACCACTCGAACGGCGATCTGCGGCAATGGCGCGGACGGCCCTGCTGCCTTCGCTGACCATGACGATGTTAAATGACGGAAGAAAGCGAAAATTTCCACCACACACACCTATGCGTTCAACGGGAAGTTCAGGTGGCAAGAGCGGCAGCCATGTGTTGGGTTCTTTTTTTTCTGGTGGCAATTTCTGTACGGCGAATGAGTGAGTGGAGCAGAACCGCGTTTCAACCGCGGAAACGATTCAAAACACACGCGTTGAGCAGTGTACAATCAATTCTACCCACCTTTGGTACCATGGTTGGTTTGCATTGCACGGGGGTCAGTTTTCTTTCGCTAATCAACTGAGGAAACACTCATGTCACAAAGAGCGGCAAGCGAAGAATGAAAAACATCATTATGGGTACGGCTTTGTGACAATGATGTCATCAGCTCATTTTGCGCTCTTCACGAAGCTGGTCAACTGAATGTGGCGGTTAGCACATGTAAAGCATGCCATTGTCTGTACTGTTTATTGCGTGTTTTAAAGTGACTCACCGAGCGCAAGACTGCTGGGTGAAAACAAAACAAAACAAGTGCACGAATGAAGGTGTCAAATAAAAGGTGTGTGAATATCACACTTCCAAGAAATCAAACAATGGTTGATATTATAAGCGAAATCTTCGTTCTAACGGTTCGCATTTATTTAAAAAAAAACAAAAAGTTATGAAAATCAAATAAAAACCTACACATAATACACGAATGTCACCAGATCCGACTAAAGCATCATAATTACACAATGTATCATGAGAAGAATGGAAAATAAGACAAGTATGATTGCCTGTTGAAAAACCAAATCCATACAATAACAAAATATAAATTGAAATTAAAATTCGAAAGCACAAAAACAACAAAAGCTATGTTAGTAGTAATATATTCAACGCCATAAACAAAAAACCAAACACATAAGAAGTAATAAATTTGAACAGTCGTTCAAATATCGTGTTCTTTCCATGCAAAACGACAAGCGAAACCAGTTTAGTTTCCATTCCGCATCACATTCCGCGAAATGTTTTCCACAAAACTTCGTCGAACGAAAATTAAATCACATCGACATAAAAGCGCTCAGCAAACTTATTAAACCGGAATTGTTAGGAATTAACAAACGAGATAGAATAAAAATACTGCATATCTTCAGCAACTACGTAATACACACATACAACAATGAAATTAGTCAAAATTTAGGAATTAATGAATTAGAACAGCTAATATTATTCTAAGTAGTGATTAAGTAGGTTGTAAGTTAATAATGTGATTAGATAATAAAATAAGACTTGTTTTGTTACTTTAAAAAAAAAAAAAAAGCGCTCAAAATCCTCAAAACCGGCCAACGTCACTCAACCCCGTTAACTTTAAATTAAATAGAACAACGACAAAAAAAACACCCAACACGAAGGGAACTCTTCGCTGCCCATCTGGTCCAGCAACCGCCACAAAATACATCACGCCGAGAGCTCGCGATCGGATCGGCGCAACGGATCGGAACGGAGCACCCATCTTATGCGTTCAACGGGAAGTTCAGGTGGCAAGAGCGGCAGCCATGTGTTGGGTTCTTTTTTTTCTGGTGGCAATTTCTGTACGGCGAATGAGTGAGTGGAGCAGAACCGCGTTTCAACCGCGGAAACGATTCAAAACACACGCGTTGAGCAGTGTACAATCAATTCTACCCACCTTTGGTACCATGGTTGGTTTGCATTGCACGGGGGTCAGTTTTCTTTCGCTAATCAACTGAGGAAACACTCATGTCACAAAGAGCGGCAAGCGAAGAATGAAAAACATCATTATGGGTACGGCTTTGTGACAATGATGTCATCAGCTCATTTTGCGCTCTTCACGAAGCTGGTCAACTGAATGTGGCGGTTAGCACATGTAAAGCATGCCATTGTCTGTACTGTTTATTGCGTGTTTTAAAGTGACTCACCGAGCGCAAGACTGCTGGGTGAAAACAAAACAAAACAAGTGCACGAATGAAGGTGTCAAATAAAAGGTGTGTGAATATCACACTTCCAAGAAATCAAACAATGGTTGATATTATAAGCGAAATCTTCGTTCTAACGGTTCGCATTTATTTAAAAAAAAACAAAAAGTTATGAAAATCAAATAAAAACCTACACATAATACACGAATGTCACCTGATCAAAGCCGAGGAGCGAACATATATTTGGCCACCCGTGTAAGCCCCGTCTTGAAACTGAGAACAACGTTAACAATCGGGGTGAACTAAAAATCGACAGCAGAAAAATAACACACAATCAAAAACACACCAAAGCGCGAAGATTTTACGCGATTTGCTTCACACACCCACACAAACACACAACAAAAACGAACACACCCTCCGGGCGGGTGCGGATGCTGTATCTGTAATCTCCAGGATGCGGACCGTTGCCGCTGGATGCCAGGGCCGGCGCACGACCGACCAACCGGCGGCGCAGTCCACAAAAAGTTCAAATCAAATCAAAACAACGCCGGAACACTAAACTTCCCGCGCCAAAGCATCTTAAATCTTACATCATGGTTTTGGTTTCCTCGCTGCCAGCCCCGCGGGGGCAGGAATGTTTCTCGGGGCCTCACGCCGGCTCGCGTCCGCCGGGACGTGCCGTGCATTCGTGAGGAAGCGTAAAGCAATACTTGTGAGCGAACTTGAGCAGAACGCAGAGACGGGGCGTGCCGAGGGGGGAAAAAACAAACCCACAAACCAACACACAAACACTGTAAATTGAGGTGACCACTCGAACGGCGATCTGCGGCAATGGCGCGGACGGCCCTGCTGCCTTCGCTGACCATGACGATGTTAAATGACGGAAGAAAGCGAAAATTTCCACCACACACAAACACACACACCTATGCGTTCAACGGGAAGTTCAGGTGGCAAGAGCGGCAGCCATGTGTTGGGTTCTTTTTTTTCTGGTGGCAATTTCAAACCATAACACGCTGCGCGGAAATGGGCGCTTTGCACTTGACATGCTTGTTCGCGATAGTTAATGATAGTTTCAGAGATAAAAACATGCGTCACAGAACAGCCATTTAGCTGTGTAATGTCTCAGTAATGCATACATTGTTACCAAAAAGTAGCAATACACGATTCAATTCAAAATCAAATATCGATACTTCAAACTTTAATATAGAATTTAGAAGAAAAAAACTGGATCAAATCTAACATCTCCAACTAATCAAAGAATAAATAAACAAACAAATGAATAAATAAATGAATTGATTAATAAACAAACAATGCGAAGAACAGCATTTTTCGGTGTGAAACAAAATCAAATCAACATTACCATCCACTTGAGTGCAGCAAAATCTGTTTTCTCATCGTTTATTCTATTCCAACAAATTAAGCACCACCAATAATCGCACACCACATACCCGATTAAGCACGAGAGTTTTCCAATTTATCTCTAATACTTAGCACAGCGAAACGTAAATAAATCCGAAACGAGCGCACCCCCTAAAACTTTGTCTTGTTCATCACAGAGGAAAAAAAACCCAAAAAAAGCAGCCCACGGCAAGCACACATTTTGGAGACATGTTTTATATGGCCCACACACACACACACACTCACACTTCAACGGCGTACCATAAACACCTAAATAAAGCTATTTGAAGCACGTAAAAAAGTTTCGAATGAAAACGAAATTACACTCGCCCTGCTTTCCGTCGTTGGGACGGCCCTCCAATGGAAACCAAGCGATTGGAAGAAGTACGACTCTCGGCGTTCACGAACCATTCCTCATGTTGCTATTTTCGTACAATGTGCAAGCGAGTGTGCTCCAAACGAACCTCTCCCGAAGATTTTGTTCTAATTCTTCCCGTTATTGTTGTTGTTGCTGTTGCTGTTGTTGCTGGAATTACAACGAAGGCTTTTACTTTCTTTACTTGTCGGAGAAAACAAGCAGCTTTTTCGTGCGAAAAATTCAAACGTAACTTTTTATTTCACCCGAACCGAAGGAAGCAAAACAGAGCGCCGGCAGCTGCCTCGCAGCTGTCCCCTGTAACCTGATCAAAGCCGAGGAGCGAACATATATTTGGCCACCCGTGTAAGCCCCGTCTTGAAACTGAGAACAACGTTAACAATCGGCGAGACCGCGCAGGGATGCATTTTGGAAAGGCGGAATTTTAGGCCGAGTTTTATGCAATGGCTTTATTTGAGCGCAGCAAACGTCTAAATTCGGTGGGAAAACCATAACACGCTGCGCGGAAATGGGCGCTTTGCACTTGACATGCTTGTTCGCGATAGTTAATGATAGTTTCAGAGATAAAAACATGCGTCACAGAACAGCCATTTAGCTGTGTAATGTCTCAGTAATGCATACATTGTTACCAAAAAGTAGCAATACACGATTCAATTCAAAATCAAATATCGATACTTCAAACTTTAATATAGAATTTAGAAGAAAAAAACTGGATCAAATCTAACATCTCCAACTAATCAAAGAATAAATAAACAAACAAATGAATAAATAAATGAATTGATTAATAAACAAACAATGCGAAGAACAGCATTTTTCGGTGTGAAACAAAATCAAATCAACATTACCATCCACTTGAGTGCAGCAAAATCTGTTTTCTCATCTATATTGTCCACATTGCGAATCGACAATATGCGGGACGTGTGGAATGTCTTTGGCAGTTTTGCTGGCATTGTCTCTCCGATTCCATGAGACGTACGATATATTAAGGTTTATTTAGTCAATGTAGTATGTCAATGTAGTGACTAAACTAGAAATGGATGAAACATATTTTAAAGCAGAACTTTTAGATAACTTCCCCATATATTCAATGTAAACAATGGACGACAAATTTTATCGTTTACCGCTGGAATTTGATCAAAACTTCAGCAATACTTCCTCCGTCAACATAATCGAATCTTAATCAAGTTTCCTGTATGCGATTTCATTCCATCATCTTTGTTTCCTCTTATTATAAATCTCTTATTTTACGCACCACGCTGAGCAAGCTTTTCACCAATTTAAAAGTGAAAACCGCCTAAAACCAAACCCCCGTACGACACGGTTTCCACTGACCTCACCACACCACCCCACATCAGTGACTTCAAAATATATCGTACATTTTCACCGAATAATAAAAGTAACACAAACGCGTGTTGTACGCGCCAAAACAAAAAACCAAAAATTATACCCTACTAATACTCCCACACACACACGCATACACACACGGTCCAGTAAAACAAACAGCAAATAAATGCTACCGGTACGTAGCGCTCGCGGTAGGGCACAACACCGCGAAATGAAAAGGGAAATGCGATCTCACTGTTCGGAAAATGCCCAGCCGCGTGCCCGAGCTGGACGATCCACACCGTGAGCGCGTTAAGTAACTCGTTTATGGTCATGGACAAAACAAGAGGCCTACACGCTTCAGATCCGCGGACACGGCCAGATACACAGATGCACATAATGCAAAGCCACATTTTCCGCTGGCTGCCTCTCTCTCCTGTCCAAAACCGAAAAAGCCCCACGAGAGCAAACACACACACGCGCGTGGATCGAAATCGAAACCTCGCTCGCACGATGAAGTCATGCGTAATTTCCTTCAGTCGAGCGTAATTTCCGTCCCGTCGGCCGTAGCGTGCGTGCGTGGGTCCCCCCTTCCTCCGCACACCCACCACCACCCGCGAGACGCGATCTTCAAAACTCGATCACTCGAGGAAAGGTGAGCCAAAACACGAAGCGCGCAAGAAAACTGGTCTTGGAGAAGAAGAAGAAAAAAAACTGCAATCCCAGTCACGACGGCGCGTTATCGCCGGCAATCGGTGGCGGTGGCTGCCCGTTTCTTCTCTTGCCCGTTTCTGTATCTGTTTACATCGTCTCGCACGCATTCGCATAACCGCCGCGACGGGATGAGGGAGCGTGAGGGAGCTGCTCATGAATTACGGCCGTTGCATCACAGGCCATCGGTGGAACGATACTTGAACGTTGTTAAAAATTACGTCGCCTAACGAGAGTGTGCGCGTGCACGCCGGGGCTGGAGAATATTGTCGGCCGCACTGGGAAAGGAGGTCACATGTCACGTGGGTGAAGATGGATTTTGGAAATCGGCCTGTTTGGTAGCGCATTGCTGGTTCATTGAGGGGATTGTAATTTAAATGGCTTCGTAAATTGTGCGGGCAGTTAAATGAAGTTGAATTTTATTTCTTTTCTCTCCAAGACGCCCACAGTGAGCAAAGTTCGATAGATCGTCTTCTGAGATGCCACTTCGAATTTAAAAAAATCCATCAGAATTCATAACAAACGTGTAATTGATTTTTTTTTCGATCATCCCAGACAAGGTTTTTTGTGATTTTATGATATAAAATCGATTCGAGTTATTTATTATTAGGGCTATTTGACTTATTACCCTATCAGTTCTTATGTTCAATAATACTATGATGAACAGCGAAGCATCACTATCTTTTCCAAAATTTTAATCAAACCACATTGGGAATCTAAATTAAACCAATTCGGTCAAGCAAAAACACGCACACATTTATGACTCCGAATTCGATAGAAATAACGTGAATGATTCAAATAAAATAACTCATGATTTCAATAGACGTCTGCCGAAGAAAAAAAATCTTCCCCATTATCAATCACTAAACCATCAAAAACAAGATCAAACTGGCTACCAGGATCATGTTTTCATTATAATTACTTCAAGTGAAAAAAAACACCACGTCCCACAAGGATCCGAATAAAAAAAACTCCTCCCACATGGAGACTTCCAAATAATCGCCCAGAAGATCCGCACAATTAATCACCTGCTCCGTCTCGGTGCCGAAAACCACGGCACGGATCCCGGTGTCGCTTTACATTGCTTCCCTTCGCACAGTTCGCACAATGTCGAGACGCGCGATTATTTAATGGTCGCGGGCGTTCTGTACGCAATGTAGCAAAGCCCACCCGATCATGTTTCGTTGCGAGAACTTACCTTTAAAAATCGTCGTTCCTGGCAGATCCGGGCGGGAAAGAAACACACAGCAATCGAAAATCCGACGCCCACGGCCGTCGTGACGGCGTCGTGATGGATGTTTGGCGCTTTAGATGGAGCACTTTTCGTCGAGGGCCCGAGCGGTCGCCCACAGAGCACAGCAATGATTCAGATTGAACGCTACACACGATAAAATTGACACTTTTAGTAGAGGAAATAGAAAAAAAACGGAAAACAGAAGCTAAAACGCTAGCGATACACTGCGCGAAAGGAAGGAAATTTGAAGCACGCGTATCTACACACAGATCAACCGAACATGCATACTGATTTCTTCCTGCTCCTCCGTGGAAAGCAACCGGGAAAGCCGCGAAAGCTCGGTCGCCGCGTTGCTTCGCCTGCCCGCTCGGCTCGATCACACTGGGAGTATTTCTTCTTGCGCGTTGAAATAAAACCGAAACAAAAATCACCTTCTTTGCACGCTGCTAACCTTCACCGGTCGAACCCTTTGGCTTTCGCCAACTTCATCCGCGATTTTCAATTCTCCCCGACGCCGCACCGCACCGGGGGCTTAAACTTTCCGACTCGAACGCTCCAACTTTCTCGCCCTTTTTATTCACACTTCAACACCGGGTGCGCCCGTTTTGTGATTCTTACGGGTGCGGCGCTAGGCAAAACTAGCTCCAGCCCGAGCGAACTAATTCTACTTCGCGCGCGCCGCGATTTATTCGTCACTAAACTTTACACCCGGAAACACAGAACACGGCACACACTTGGACACACTCGGACACACTTGGTACGGGGACACTGTCTCAACTACCAATACCTGTGAGAAAAAAAACGAATCAAACGAATAAAAAATACGTTTAGAAAAAGAGCAAATGGCGTTTAAAAAAGATTGAAAATTAGATTGAATCAAACGGATGAAAATAAATAGAAAAAAAACACCACGTCCCACAAGGATCCGAATAAAAAAAACTCCTCCCACATGGAGACTTCCAAATAATCGCCCAGAAGATCCGCACAATTAATCACCTGCTCCGTCTCGGTGCCGAAAACCACGGCACGGATCCCGGTGTCGCTTTACATTGCTTCCCTTCGCACAGTTCGCACAATGTCGAGACGCGCGATTATTTAATGGTCGCGGGCGTTCTGTACGCAATGTAGCAAAGCCCACCCGATCATGTTTCGTTGCGAGAACTTACCTTTAAAAATCGTCGTTCCTGGCAGATCCGGGCGGGAAAGAAACACACAGCAATCGAAAATCCGACGCCCACGGCCGTCGTGACGGCGTCGTGATGGATGTTTGGCGCTTTAGATGGAGCACTTTTCGTCGAGGGCCCGAGCGGTCGCCCACAGAGCACAGCAATGATTCAGATTGAACGCTACACACGATAAAATTGACACTTTTAGTAGAGGAAATAGAAAAAAAACGGAAAACAGAAGCTAAAACGCTAGCGATACACTGCGCGAAAGGAAGGAAATTTGAAGCACGCGTATCTACACACAGATCAACCGAACATGCATACTGATTTCTTCCTGCTCCTCCGTGGAAAGCAACCGGGAAAGCCGCGAAAGCTCGGTCGCCGCGTTGCTTCGCCTGCCCGCTCGGCTCGATCACACTGGGAGTATTTCTTCTTGCGCGTTGAAATAAAACCGAAACAAAAATCACCTTCTTTGCACGCTGCTAACCTTCACCGGTCGAACCCTTTGGCTTTCGCCAACTTCATCCGCGATTTTCAATTCTCCCCGACGCCGCACCGCACCGGGGGCTTAAACTTTCCGACTCGAACGCTCCAACTTTCTCGCCCTTTTTATTCACACTTCAACACCGGGTGCGCCCGTTTTGTGATTCTTACGGGTGCGGCGCTAGGCAAAACTAGCTCCAGCCCGAGCGAACTAATTCTACTTCGCGCGCGCCGCGATTTATTCGTCACTAAACTTTACACCCGGAAACACAGAACACGGCACACACTTGGACACACTCGGACACACTTGGTACGGGGACACTGTCTCAACTTGATAGATCGTCTTCTGAGATGCCACTTCGAATTTAAAAAAATCCATCAGAATTCATAACAAACGTGTAATTGATTTTTTTTTCGATCATCCCAGACAAGGTTTTTTGTGATTTTATGATATAAAATCGATTCGAGTTATTTATTATTAGGGCTATTTGACTTATTACCCTATCAGTTCTTATGTTCAATAATACTATGATGAACAGCGAAGCATCACTATCTTTTCCAAAATTTTAATCAAACCACATTGGGAATCTAAATTAAACCAATTCGGTCAAGCAAAAACACGCACACATTTATGACTCCGAATTCGATAGAAATAACGTGAATGATTCAAATAAAATAACTCATGATTTCAATAGACGTCAATAGAAATCTTCCCCATTATCAATCACAAAACCATCAAAAACAAGATCAAACTGGCTACCAGGATCATGTTTTCTTTATAATTACTTCAAGTGAAAAAAAACACCACGTCCCACAAGGATCCGAATAAAAAAAACTCCTCCCACATGGAGACTTCCAAATAATCGCCCAGAAGACTTTTTTTGCCGATGTCCAATTTCGTTCACCTTACGCCTTTGACGAGGGTCGAGCCTGGGTCGAGGGAAAAGTCGGCACAATCAACAGACCGGGTCCGGGTCCCGGGAAAGTCAGAATCACTGCCCGAAAGCTGAGGCGGTATAAACACAAAACCAACTGCGAGGTGAGCTCAAACCCGGGACCGCCTGTGTTCCCTCAGCCCCAGCGATATGAATGCGACCTCAGGGATGCATGAAATAAAGCGCACACACGAGATGTACGCTTGCGAAAAGGGGCCAAAGGGGAGGCACCTGCAGGAGGAGCCGAAACCCAGACCGAATCCGAAAGCAGCTTCCCTAATAACGTTTGGCTGTGACTCCCGGCTCGTTGGCCGTCGAGAACGGCGAACTCGAACGAACTGAAAGCGTAGAAATATCGAGCAGCCACAATAAATCGGTGCGAAAATGCCCCAACTGAGCCAGATTTGCACAGGGCCAGGTAGCACAACCGAGAACGAGGAAGAAAAGCTTCCAGCGGATGCAAAACGCACAGAGTTCCGGTTCCGGTGGTGGGTTGTTTTAATTTTGCAAAACCCACTCTCTGCTCGGTTGGTGGTCTGCGTCCATTTTTTTGTTGTGCTGTCCCCCCAGATCGTACGTGTGTTGTTGTGCGCCGGAGGAGTCTTTTTTTATTGTTTAACAGGTTTTGCTGCACGTTGCATTGCTACGCCGGTTTTGCAATGTACGATTCAATTAAGCATAGCACAGAGCCGCATCCTTAGGAACTACCGACGCACACAACGAGGAAACGTTCCGCACTGCAAATGAAGTCAGGAGCCGAACGCATTCGCACCACCTAATAGTTTCTGCCACCCCCGGACCGGACCATTATGGCCCCTGCTTGCTCTTGGAGTGCGATAATAGGGGGTGCGCGTAAATCTGTTCGAACGCAAGACGTCCAACCGTCCACAGCACGGAGCGGGCAGTGGGACCGAAACAAACGAAAACCAACGGCAAACAAACGAACGAACGAACAAAAAAAAGCACACACACACTAAACCCCTGTCAGATACACATGCGATTTAGTGGCAGGTTCGGGTCGTGTGCGTGGGCCACCCGCTTTGCGCAACAATTCGCAACCACCCCCTCCCGGGTGGTGGTCACAAAGGGCGGCGCGTTGGTGTGTGATCGACTACTGCCGACGTCACGGGTACGAAAGGAATGGCCAGCGCGGCGAGATTGACGTGTTTCGTGACTGTGCGTGTGTGTGTGAGGTTCCAAGCTCGAAAAGACACCCCACACTAAAACACGAATTATTGAAAACATAAGATCGAATCGACAGACAGACAGACAGACAGGCAGCGAGGCATTTGCAAAACAAATTTCGAACATTATTCGAACATCCAAGTGGCTCAGGGTCAGTATGTTGTTCGACGGATCGGGCCGGAGCTAAAGAAGGTGGTTCAGGGTTAATTATCGCTTGGCAAGATAAAAAAGCAGTCTCTCACTGAAGATTTGAGCGTTTTTGTTTTTTGTCTGCTGTGTTCGTGAAGTGGGTTGTTGAACGAGCTGTGATGCAAAAAACAAACTTCAGCTAAAGTGTCCAAAAAAATAGCACCACACTGGAGGCTATAGCCGGCACTAATGGCCCACGGTTGGCTTTGGTGAGGAGGTTAATGGCACTGTTTAAGGTTTTGCTGCGGACAGTTAACGTCACAACCCAGGATACACTCTAGAACTCTTCCGAACACGCTAGACACCAGGTGTTTGTTATTTTTGGAGTCCGCGTGACGCACCTTCCGCAAGTTCGCGAGTTCTCCGCGGTGCACTCCAGCGCACCCCAATCTTGAACGGGTTTCCAGCCGGACGACAAACAAATCATTCCGAAACCAATAGCCGCGGATCCATTTCAAAAGTCACCGCAAACGATGATCCTATTGATTGCAGCCCGGGGGCGCAAAACAAACGTCCACAAATCACGACCCGAATGCAATAAAGTGATTCAAAAAAAAAAGAAGCACCCACCATCCCACACACGCGACAAATCTTGTAAAGGAGAACGTTTGGTGGCAGCGGGCTTTAATTGCTGCACATTGTTTGACGATCGCGGGCCCCAATTTCCCCCGGCGTTGGCGAACGCGGGGAACCCGTTATCGCGAACGCCACCGGGAACTCGCCGTGCCGGGCACGTGGCCGGAAAGTGCCATGATTTCAAATCGTCAGAAAGCAAACGACGGTAATGGAGGCCGAGCAGGTGCCTCGGACACGTACGCAACAAAAAAAAAACACACACACACACACACACACAGTGCTACATGCAGAAGTCGGGCGGCGGATGAGTTTTTATCGCACACGCGAAAAGGCGACTTCTTTTTTGCTCCCGATGCACGCACGCATTGATAAGTTTGTGGAAATGGTGCCTGTGGTGTGGTGGTGTTTGGGTGATAGAGAATAAGTATTGTAGCGATTCAACTCACTCGATTGCAATGTAACTAATATGACATTATGTTCCACCCGGTCGCCACGGCAGGACCCTCACCATGTCCATCGCCCAAGAGACGTCGTCGACTTGCCGGACACTTTCAATCCGACCGGCTAGAACAACTGTAATAGTTCAACTGCGCGCGCGACATTCGTACCGAACCGAACGGTGGTTCCGAACGGTTCGGATGACGAGAGACCCGCGGAGGAGATGACTAAGGCAAAGAAGCGGTTTTAAATTACGCCACCTCAGACACCATCGGCGGCTTGTACGCGACTATTCCGTTCGGTCCCCCCTTTGTGTGTTTGTATGGTTATGTGTGCGTGTATGTTCGTGGCTGCCCAAACTGGCAATGCCGATCGAAACAGTTTAACTTCGATGATTGGCCGGAAATCGATTTCTTTAATGCTATTCAGATGTATTTCACTTGCTTTTGCTATAGCCGGCACTAATGGCCCACGGTTGGCTTTGGTGAGGAGGTTAATGGCACTGTTTAAGGTTTTGCTGCGGACAGTTAACGTCACAACCCAGGATACACTCTAGAACTCTTCCGAACACGCTAGACACCAGGTGTTTGTTATTTTTGGAGTCCGCGTGACGCACCTTCCGCAAGTTCGCGAGTTCTCCGCGGTGCACTCCAGCGCACCCCAATCTTGAACGGGTTTCCAGCCGGACGACAAACAAATCATTCCGAAACCAATAGCCGCGGATCCATTTCAAAAGTCACCGCAAACGATGATCCTATTGATTGCAGCCCGGGGGCGCAAAACAAACGTCCACAAATCACGACCCGAATGCAATAAAGTGATTCAAAAAAAAAGAAGCACCCACCATCCCACACACGCGACAAATCTTGTAAAGGAGAACGTTTGGTGGCAGCGGGCTTTAATTGCTGCACATTGTTTGACGATCGCGGGCCCCAATTTCCCCCGGCGTTGGCGAACGCGGGGAACCCGTTATCGCGAACGCCACCGGGAACTCGCCGTGCCGGGCACGTGGCCGGAAAGTTCGGGGTTTGTCCGACACATACACCCACCCTCCTCCGCCCGCACCACCCAGCCACCCCCCGGTGGTCAGTGGTCACTTTTGGGGTGCGAAAGCGATTGCAAAATCCTTAAGCTCTCGGCCCGACAGCCTCGCAGCAGCATCGGTTGAGCAACACCGTCATCTGTGCTCACCGCGAGAGAGGGAAATGGGACCAGCAAGAGATAGGGAAAAGCAATCTCCAGAGCAGCACACACGGTCGAGACATCGAGTCACGCTCTCGCTCGCCTCTCGCCTTGCCGGCTCTCGCAGCGAACCCGCGAATGAACCGCTTTTCCGACAGCCCCGAGCGCTCTTGTCGGAACTGTATCCGACACTCTCGCGCGTATGCAGCGGCGAGCCTGCCCGAGAGATGGTCTCGTGGGGTGGAAGGAAAAGTTGTTTCTTCTCCCGTTCTCCACACGGCTCGCCACACGGATCGTCCTTCGGTTCGATTAATGAACAACGAGAAAGAAGAAAAAGACAAACGAACCACCATACCCTTCCCCAACAGGAAGTAAAAAGTGAAATCGCATGGCGAGCGGTGGGGGGTTCCACAAACAAAACAACAAAAAAACAACAAGCTACAGAACTGTATGAGGTTCCAAGCTCGAAAAGACACCCCACACTAAAACACGAATTATTGAAAACATAAGATCGAATCGACAGACAGACAGACAGACAGGCAGCGAGGCATTTGCAAAACAAATTTCGAACATTATTCGAACATCCAAGTGGCTCAGGGTCAGTATGTTGTTCGACGGATCGGGCCGGAGCTAAAGAAGGTGGTTCAGGGTTAATTATCGCTTGGCAAGATAAAAAAGCAGTCTCTCGCTGAAGATTTGAGCGTTTTTGTTTTTTGTCTGCTGTGTTCGTGAAGTGGGTTGTTGAACGAGCTGTGATGCAAAAAACAAACTTCAGCTGTGCCGATCGAAACAGTTTAACTTCGATGATTGGCCGGAAATCGATTTCTTTAATGCTATTCAGATGTATTTCACTTGCTTTGTATAGATGAATTTGCAATGTTTCTCCAATTGATATGACTCACTATGCGGATAGGTGCCAGCTAAAAACACATTGAGATATTTTAAGGAATGACTTGGGTACACTCAATTTTAGTCATCCAATGCACAAAACAATATTTCATGAATATTCATATCGCCTTCACGGCGATAACAGAAGATATTATATATCAATATTGAACGTTAATATAAGCTCCATCGTTTCTACAGCAATATACCAATCACACGAGAGAAGTCGATAACTACATTGTTGATTTTGGCACGCTGATAACAAGGAAGATATCGAAAAGCGAAACGGGATTTTATCAAAACTACATGAAAGTATTGAAATAAGTACAATTTTGGTTATATTGCACACAAACCACAAACGTCATTTGCACTGGTGTACTTGAGTGATTCAAAAGTGAGTATTTAAAAGAAGTAATTGGAATGACCATGTAGGTCGATAAGCCGAAGTAATAATAAGATGAAGAAGAAGATACCTTTGTTTATGACGCCCTGATCAGCGGCGTTTCTATATGTTGGCGTCTATATAATGACATTGCAATTTAAAATACTGTATTCGATAATATTAACAGTCGTGGTCGTATAGAAGCTTCTAAACAATAGCTCTTTTGCGCGAATAACTACTTATGCCCATAAACACCCCAGTGCTAAGCGCGAGGCGAGCTTATGTACAATCTATCTATTTTTATTTTGTTTTTATTACAAAGCGAGATTTCCAAACTATGAAGTCAAGTTCAAGCTATCAAGTTCATCGTCTTCGGTCATAGTAATAGCACACCCCAATCGCCGCTGTACAACAGTCGAACGACAATACCGCCAACACTTTACGCTCCTAGACAGAGCTTTCATAAATCAAAACTCACACAACTAGCTGCCAAAGGTGCAATAGAAAACCTATAACTTCCAGCGCATCCGCTGTCACGCCGCGTTTCACCTCGTGTGGAGGAAGCTGCATGCGTTACTACTTAGCGCACCGATATAACGTGGCTCGGATGCATTCCGTCTGCCTTCGGAGATTCAAGGTTGAAAAATAAAAACACCCCGTGCGCTTCACACAATTCGTTTCCATCAATTATCGCACACCTCTTTGCCGCGACGCGATAGCAATCAGCCATTACCGCCCAAGCCCAAGCGTTGGCCCGGAAGTGCGCGAGTGCGACTCGGCAATCAGGGAGGGGGATTTTTCGAAACTCATCAGCGATGCATCACCGTGCCCGAGGTGACTGTTTGCCTTGAATGTAGCGAATCGAGACAAACGCGACAACGGCCGGTTACGAAGATGTACTACGATGTTGAGCACCGTGAAAACATTGCCCGGGTTTGTTTGGACGTTTCTCGTCCATCACGCGGTGGATCCCCCCGGTCGGGCCGATAGAGCCGGATCGATTCGCGGCAAACAAAACAGCCTCGATCGGGCTGTAATTGCATTCGTGAGCAAGTGGGTCAGGTCAAACATTACTACCGTCGACTATCGCCGTCTTTTGGGAGGGTTTTTTTTGTCTCGTTCTTATCTCACCTTTAAAACGATAACGAGCGTGTCTGCGATATCGGACCGTGTTCCAGATGTGTCATTCGGACGACCGAAGCAGATAAACAGGAACTAATAAATGCTAAATGCCTGCTTAGCACCTCCGTGCTAAATTCTAACACGTGTAACGCAAGCGTACAGCCCTAATCGATGACGTCTTGCATCTGAACTCGATGACGAGATTGTGTCGCATGATGCAAGATCAGGGCCAGTAATTACACCAAGGGCCACGCACGAAAGTGCAACAAGTTGCCGCACAAGGTGCATTGATAATTCCACTGCACTCGGTTAATTTTTCTGCCGCTTCCCGGTTCGCTTTGAGGAAGCTTTCACGACGGCCTTCCCAAGGTGCCCTTTTGCAGCGTCGTACCCTTTCGCACTGCCCCAGGCACGACTGCAGGAACGAAACGAAAGAAAGAGAGATAGAGCGAGGTGCTGGTCTTGTTCCATTCCGCACACCAAAACCCGGCTGCACGTTTCTTGAGCGGGCAGGGGGCGCCCCCAAAACGACCGGGGACCGCGGCAGTCGGAAAGTGAAAGTAAATTACCATTTCTCTTCCGACCACTCCAGCTGATTCCAACGGTTCCAGCCCGCGCAACAGGGAACACCGAAAGGGAAAGGGAGGAAGGCACTTTTACTATTCCGGTCCCAGACGGCGCTGCCGTTTGCCTACCTGCTTCTTTTCCGGGGTTTTCTCCGGCGGGACAGTCTGTCGAACCGCCCAGCCTGTCACCGTACCGGGCACCGGTGTCCGAAAAGCGCAATCACTTCCACTTGCGAGCACTTGCACTTACACTTTCTGGCAGGCAGCCGTCCGTGCACGTTCACCAGGTTTAGGCACCGGAGCGCGTGCAATTAACGACGAGAAATTCGACCCGAATCAGCGAAACACCATGCGTTCGCTTGCAAAACCTGTTCTGCCGTGCGAAACCACCACCAAAACAAAACAGAGCACGCTGACAAGAAACAGCTGGATGTAGTACGCGAGACAGCCGCGGCAAAACAATGGCGCTGTACCGTCGTGTGCCTAGTGGTTGATGTGCACCCAGCACACGTTTGGTAAAAACCATTTTTGAAATCTTGGACAGCGATTGCTTGGAATTTTAGTATATCGTTAGTGAATATTTTAGTGTTTTACTTTTCGCAAAACTAAAATACAGTTTATTGCAGTTGATTTTTAATGGATAATGGAAATCTAAATATGAAATTGGTCTTACAGTAACAAAATTAAGCATAAAACAAGAAAACATAAGTTAAGAATTTATTTTAATTACATGATTACATGATTACATGATAGGAAGAGGCTATTTTATACTATTAAGAAACAAAATCAACATTGCTTTGTTAAACATAAAATTTCAAAGTAGAATAGTTGAGAATAGTAGAATAGTTTAAAAAATAATGGATTACAGAAAACAACAAATCCGACACGAAGGGTAAATGTAAACGTTCAACGAAATCAACCGAGCGTTAATCTTCGTTTCACAAGTTGATAAGCACCTTCAACCAGCATAAGCGAAAAGCCGCTTATAATCAGCTCAAATATTATACACAAACTAGGGACACGATCGAAACTCGAACGCAAGGCCTGCATCTGCACGGCAACGGCATACGAATCACGTAACGAACGGATCAATCCGCGTCCAATCTGATGACCGTGATTGAGCATGAACAGCCAGGGGTCTCTAATCTGCCCTTTTCCCAGCGTCCGAGGGTTGATAGCTTGGTGATCGGCGATTTACATATTGAGTAACGCAAGCGTACAGCCCTAATCGATGACGTCTTGCATCTGAACTCGATGACGAGATTGTGTCGCATGATGCAAGATCAGGGCCAGTAATTACACCAAGGGCCACGCACGAAAGTGCAACAAGTTGCCGCACAAGGTGCATTGATAATTCCACTGCACTCGGTTAATTTTTCTGCCGCTTCCCGGTTCGCTTTGAGGAAGCTTTCACGACGGCCTTCCCAAGGTGCCCTTTTGCAGCGTCGTACCCTTTCGCACTGCCCCAGGCACGACTGCAGGAACGAAACGAAAGAAAGAGAGATAGAGCGAGGTGCTGGTCTTGTTCCATTCCGCACACCAAAACCCGGCTGCACGTTTCTTGAGCGGGCAGGGGGCGCCCCCAAAACGACCGGGGACCGCGGCAGTCGGAAAGTGAAAGTAAATTACCATTTCTCTTCCGACCACTCCAGCTGATTCCAACGGTTCCAGCCCGCGCAACAGGGAACACCGAAAGGGAAAGGGAGGAAGGCACTTTTACTATTCCGGTCCCAGACGGCGCTGCCGTTTGCCTACCTGCTTCTTTTCCGGGGTTTTCTCCGGCGGGACAGTCTGTCGAACCGCCCAGCCTGTCACCGTACCGGGCACCGGTGTCCGAAAAGCGCAATCACTTCCACTTGCGAGCACTTGCACTTACACTTTCTGGCAGGCAGCCGTCCGTGCACGTTCACCAGGTTTAGGCACCGGAGCGCGTGCAATTAACGACGAGAAATTCGACCCGAATCAGCGAAACACCATGCGTTCGCTTGCAAAACCTGTTCTGCCGTGCGAAACCACCACCAAAACAAAACAGAGCACGCTGACAAGAAACAGCTGGATGTAGTACGCGAGACAGCCGCGGCAAAACAATGGCGCTGTACCGTCGTGTGCCTAGTGGTTGATGTGCACCCAGCACACGTTTGGTAAAAACCATTTTTGAAATCTTGGACAGCGATTGCTTGGAATTTTAGTATATCGTTAGTGAATATTTTAGTGTTTTACTTTTCGCAAAACTAAAATACAGTTTATTGCAGTTGATTTTTAGAGAAGAGAAGTTTATCGGTACTACAGTTTGACCGTAAAATTGATATTAGGAAACATATCGTCTAGCAGCATTCCTCTTCATTTAGGCATGCACCTGATATTGAACATCCCCAAAAACTCCGACCAAGTTCGCGAAGCCCTGTTAACGAAGGGTAAATGTAAACGTTCAACGAAATCAACCGAGCGTTAATCTTCGTTTCACAAGTTGATAAGCACCTTCAACCAGCATAAGCGAAAAGCCGCTTATAATCAGCTCAAATATTATACACAAACTAGGGACACGATCGAAACTCGAACGCAAGGCCTGCATCTGCACGGCAACGGCATACGAATCACGTAACGAACGGATCAATCCGCGTCCAATCTGATGACCGTGATTGAGCATGAACAGCCAGGGGTCTCTAATCTGCCCTTTTCCCAGCGTCCGAGGGTTGATAGCTTGGTGATCGGCGATTTACATATTGAGTAACGCAAGCGTACAGCCCTAATCGATGACGTCTTGCATCTGAACTCGATGACGAGATTGTGTCGCATGATGCAAGATCAGGGCCAGTAATTACACCAAGGGCCACGCACGAAAGTGCAACAAGTTGCCGCACAAGGTGCATTGATAATTCCACTGCACTCGGTTAATTTTTCTGCCGCTTCCCGGTTCGCTTTGAGGAAGCTTTCACGACGGCCTTCCCAAGGTGCCCTTTTGCAGCGTCGTACCCTTTCGCACTGCCCCAGGCACGACTGCAGGAACGAAACGAAAGAAAGAGAGATAGAGCGAGGTGCTGGTCTTGTTCCATTCCGCACACCAAAACCCGGCTGCACGTTTCTTGAGCGGGCAGGGGGCGCCCCCAAAACGACCGGGGACCGCGGCAGTCGGAAAGTGAAAGTAAATTACCATTTCTCTTCCGACCACTCCAGCTGATTCCAACGGTTCCAGCCCGCGCAACAGGGAACACCGAAAGGGAAAGGGAGGAAGGCACTTTTACTATTCCGGTCCCAGACGGCGCTGCCGTTTGCCTACCTGCTTCTTTTCCGGGGTTTTCTCCGGCGGGACAGTCTGTCGAACCGCCCAGCCTGTCACCGTACCGGGCACCGGTGTCCGAAAAGCGCAATCACTTCCACTTGCGAGCACTTGCACTTACACTTTCTGGCAGGCAGCCGTCCGTGCACGTTCACCAGGTTTAGGCACCGGAGCGCGTGCAATTAACGACGAGAAATTCGACCCGAATCAGCGAAACACCATGCGTTCGCTTGCAAAACCTGTTCTGCCGTGCGAAACCACCACCAAAACAAAACAGAGCACGCTGACAAGAAACAGCTGGATGTAGTACGCGAGACAGCCGCGGCAAAACAATGGCGCTGTACCGTCGTGTGCCTAGTGGTTGATGTGCACCCAGCACACGTTTGGTAAAAACCATTTATGAAATCTTGGACAGCGATTGCTTGGAATTTTAGTATATCGTTAGTGAATATTTTAGTGTTTTACTTTTCGCAAAACTAAAATACAGTTTATTGCAGTTGATTTTTAATGGATAATGGAAATCTAAATATGAAATTGGTCTTACAGTAACAAAATTAAGCATAAAACAAGAAAACATAAGTTAAGAATTTATTTTAATTACATGATTACATGATTACATGATAGGAAGAGGCTATTTTATACTATTAAGAAACAAAATCAACATTGCTTTGTTAAACATAAAATTTCAAAGTAGAATAGTTGAGAATAGTAGAATAGTTTAAAAAATAATGGATTACAGAAAACAACAAATCCGACATAAACCCATTTTAAAATTTGAAAAATGTATATCATATGACGAGTACTTGATAATTTACTCCCCACAACTTATTGTGGCAGCATCATGAGTGCAGAAAACACTACTTTCATCCAGAATGTCACGCGCTTCCAATTTATCACACTTCATCCCGAAGCAATCATGTACCGTACCAAACAAGGCTTAAATAATAAGACGTCTGTATGCAAATACATTCCCGGAAAATACACACAACCACCCACACACAAACACTTCCATTTCACTGCAATAAAGTATAAATTAGTTCGGAAAAAGTTTTCAAATAAAATCCACCAGCATAGGGCGACTGAGAATGAGCGGAGAAAAAATACAATCTGGAAGAAAATGGAGCATCCTTTCCGGTAGGTAGGTTCACATTCCTTCATTGACTCCTAGATTCGCAGTACGCTCGGAGAAACTCGTTACTTGTGCATGAAGGAAGGTCGCGCTATTTCCGCGACGCGAGTACGCGCAGTCGAAGAGCAACTTTTAATCGTGTGTCATTACTCATCAGCCTAATTTTTGGCGAAAGCTAAGATAATGAAAAGTCACACCACAACCCACACCCCGAGACGCGTATATTAATGCTACCCTTTTCCTAGGTATTCGTGAGTGTGAATTCATCTACCACGTGCCATATGCAATCAGATACAGCTGATGATTGTTTCAGACCGTCTGCCGATCAAATGAGATACATTAGCATAGCATTTGTAAGCAATACTTCGCGGATTGTACGCTCCAATTGCTGTAAATGTCGTTACAGCGAAGGAAAACCAATATGCAGTGGTTAAGTGAAGCTCATTGTCACTGTAAAACAGTCAGACACCCGCTCGGGACAAACTTTCTTATCAACATTTATTGCGTGCGTATCCTTAGCAGTCGCCAAGCGACAACCGGCACGCAAGAAAGTTTGAATGGTGACTGAGAAAATTGAATAAAAACTACGCTTCGCTTAGCCCTTGACAGCGTAGCGAACTTTTTTCAACCTGCCGCACAGACGGAACCACAAGGGAGGCTACCGTTAAGAAGTTGCGAAAAGTTGTCCAACAGTACAATGCATTCCGACGTCTATGAAGACATACTTTATATGCGGTTTTCTGGGTGTAATTCTCATTTTCCAACCACCGTCAACCGTGCAGACACTCGGCTGCATGAAGTTTGAAGCGCATCTCGTCAAGGACATCTTTGGGGCACCTGGAGGTACGACGACGAGTAATGATAAAAATGAATTGTTTGAAAAAAGTTTCCACAGGAAAGGAGAAAACTTGCCGTGTCCGCTTTGTGATGTGTCAATGAGTCAGTGTTGCTTTATGTTTTCCGCCATAACGAATTCCGAATAATAGTATACTGGATGTGTCTGTTCCTCTAAGCAAACCGCCAATGCTTTCAGTGAGTTTCGTAGAAATCTTACAGCAGCGAAGAATACGACTTCTTCCAGGACTTAAAAGTATGATGTAACTGAATAGACAACAGGAAAAAACAATCTACAATCAACCTCGATCACAACACAAAAACCGCACCCTGGCAACTATGAACAATCGGGAAGAAGGAAGAACCAACACCACCAACTGGATTTTGTGAGAAAGCTCTCTTTACTTCTTCAAACTTCCCCCTTGCAAAGCTCCGTACTATCGCTACACCTGGTA
>KZ068542.1:31544-42037 GCA_002091845.1 Anopheles cracens | reverse complement strand
TCTTGGAAGCAGCAACTAGAACGTAAAGGTTTCTCTCGTTAATGGTTGTGTCATACCGGAAAATTAGAATGTTTATCTGGGCGGTGGCGCTACGGTCGGGGATATCATACAGGGAGTTCTTGTTTTTTCTTTCTTTTTTGTATTTTATTTTCATGCTTCTATTCGGCCCAGTTTTCTGGCTCATTGTGAGAACGGGCAAAGTTCTTCCGCAGGCGACAACGATACGCTTCATGTAACATCGTGCTTCTGGAGCGATAGCCTACAGCAGTTCGTCTTATCTAAGTGACCTGAAACTAACCTTCGACAAAAAAAAAACAGATGTCTTGCTGCATCATATCCCGGACGCGTGCAGGGAAACTCTCGAACGGCGAGATAACAAAAAAAATCCCCACCAACTGTCACCTACACCACGCAACGGTGTCCGTTAAGTTTAATTTCTTCACAGTTCATTTCCGGTTCCAGACGGCGAGTCCCGTCTTTCCGGATGGGCACCTAACTTCATGCGTTCATGTCGCCCGGTACCGAAACCGGCATCTGGTTTGGGTGTACGAAAAATCACTGAACGTTGTCGCAGCGCAAGATTTCTGTTAACGAGTGTCATTTCCTCTCTGACACTTTGAGCGACGATAGTCCGCCAAGCCAAGATACCTCAAGCGTGCACGTGTTCCTGCTCGGCGTAAAGTTCCAGCGCTTCTGGGGACCTATCGACACACTATTTCAGTTGACGCCAGCAAAGCAAATCGTGTACGCTCCGTTCACATTTTGTGGTTTTCAAACCCCCCGGTCCGGAGGGGGAAAAATGTCAACCATCAGAAACCGAAACCCATCCCCGGGGTTGGTGGAGCCGGATCCAAACCGAACTTGGAAGGAAATCTTCCGCTGACTTAACAAGATTCTCAGCGCCAACATCTTCCGTCCACGGGAAAACACTCTTCGAATCTTTAGCGAGTGCCACGGGGACGTCTGACCGCGCGGTGCGAATCGACACGTAGCGATAGACCAAAACCGAAAACTTTGGACCACGAACCACGGCTTTGACCACGGCCACGAAAGAGATATAAATTTCGCATCCGCACGCTGCGAAGCGTCATTCCTGCACATCCACCCGGGCCCCGGTAATGGGCACACCGCACCGAAGGGTCTCAGCGTGGCGAACATCGCAACCGAATTTACGCCTTCACTAAGTTTAACGTGCTATCCACTCCTTCTCATGAAAGATCTTTTCGCTCGCCGTGGCCGGGGTCTCCGGATGGCCACGTCGTGTGCGGGCGTCTTCTTAGAAAATGCAGTGCGCTTCTAAATGCGCTCTCCGCTCCGACAAGACAACTGACGGTATAAATCATTTTCAGCTCCATTAACATGAAATATTATTTATTAAAATTTGCGCGCTCTCTCTCTCTCTCTCTCTCCGCTCGGTAGATGAGGAAAAACGGCGCACCCGGCAAGATGAAATGAAATGCCTCGTGCTTGAATTAATGAACAGGTCTAGACACTTGCAGTCTGAGATAGATTCTTGTTAACAGTTAATGTCGGCATTTGCCGAAGCCATTAAGGACCGGGTTTGATGTTATTAAATGTTTTCATATTTCAAGGCTTGTGATGTGGTATGCATTACTGAAATGGGATTTATGCTTAATTTCAACACACTTGCGTTCATAACTCTGAAATGAAGCGATTAGAACACCTTGTTTTATACATTATTCCTATAATCTTCTGAGAATAGATTTTGTTTCAAAAACAATAGACAATAGACTCAGATCGAGAACATTCTAATATCTATAGCAGGCTAAATTTTTGTCATTTGAAGTTACGAACTGATGATAACATGAAATAATCCATTTTCACGAACCTTCTCCTTCCTCGGAAGTCCGCGTTCCCACTCATTTAATTATTAAACTTATTGCATCGTTAATTCCGAGCAGCGTTTGGCTGCCACAAAAGTCACAACTCATTGGGCGTCGCTCGGTAATAAATCTTTCATCCGGTACGCGCACGAATCACTAATATCGGTCCATTTATCTTCGTTCCCTTGCGATATCTAGCATTCAAATCTCTTCGCATTACGGACGACCACATTAGATTATCTCATCAATTCGAGCGATCATAACGATTTGATGGAAACCCAGTTTAATCAAAACAACCAAGCGGAGGGCGTGAATTGCATTAATACCACCGGCGGCCTGGTCCGGCCCGGCACGCGGCCCGATCCCTAGCCCGTAACGATGGAAGGGCGATGTTTCCGAGCCGGGCACGAATCACGTACCAAAGTTCTTCCATACTGACACCCCCAGGGGGGTGATGCACGCTTCGGATGAAACCGAACCGGATTTGTAACTGCCCAGGTGTGCCAATCTACACCGCCGGGGATCAACCCGAACCTGCAAGGATATTTACCACCAATGATACCGTTGCGTCTTTCCATTGGGGGGAAAAATCCTCCCCCACCGAAGCAGGTGGTTCAGAATAATAAGCATTCCAAGCACCTACTGGTCCGGCGATAGTAGAGAGCAGCACACATCCTACCCAAATCAGCATCCGCTTACATCCGATTTTTTTTTTTCGTGCAACCCGCACGCACAACCGCTCCGAAAGCCGAGGGGATTAAACGAAGCCAACGGTTTTGACGAATAGAAAGAACCGGATTAACGGACTCCGGTCAAGGCGGGCATGATGGATGTGCTGTGTGGACAGGAGCAGAAAAAGGAACACTACGTGATTTCTATGATAAAAATTGCAGGGTTGAACTGTGAAGTTGGGTTCGAGGTGAACAGCGCATGGGTTAAGTCGCTGGTCTAACCCATGAGTGCATACTTTACACTCAATTTACACACACGTAGACGAAGATTTGCTAGTGAACTGATTGAAATGTATTGTTTTCACTTGTACATGATGAGGCAACTTTTACATGATGAGGAAACGTGTGTTCGTTTCATTTCGACTCGATGCTAGGCGCACAAGGGTTAACGACGCCAGCACATGCAACTGACCACCTGAGGTATAGGACCTTCCACGACGCTGTCGGTGTCTTTTGGGAGAAAGTTTTAATCACCAAGTCCGAAGACAGGACAACGCAACGTGCGTCCGGCCACCGCCGGCACACGAAACACGGCACCGGAATAGTTAATGCGTGACCAACCGTCACTCACCGGCTCACCGGCTATTAAGCCTTCGGGACCGAAACCCTTCGTTATCACGGTCGACGGGAAGCACCGTCCAACCGGCATACCGGACGTACCGGAGAAGACAGCTGGATACCGTGGAATAGCTTGGAGAAAAAAAACATACAGAAATACTCAGACTAGTACCAGCCCTAAAAAACGCTAAACTGAGTAGCAAGCCATGCGAACCCGGTCGGAAGGATTGACCCGGGTGTGCGTCGAATGTAAAGGAGCGCGCTGGGGGCAGGGGATACACCGCGCAGCGCAAAAGTAATTTACGGCCTGCCACCGGTGACGCATCTAATTGACTTACGAGAATGTCCGCCATCCATCCATCCCCCGGAATCTTCCGCACACCCGTGCGAAAGAATTCCAATGGTCGCCGAGGTCGCACCAAGAAAGGGTCCCGTAAATCGGCACATCGTGAGTGGGAAATGAATTTCGGTCGTCCACGGCACGAGCACGGGCGCGCTCGTCGTGACGACGGCGAAAGCAGCGGACCGGAACCGGAACACCCGACGGGTGTGTTGAGCAGTGCCAAGAATTAGCCAAAATCATGCAATGTCCGGTGTCCGGTGATTTATGCCTGGACCAAGCAGTGCGCCCGGTGACAGGATCGGATGGTGGAAAAATCAAATTATCTCTGCAGGGCGCGCGCGGACCCCGGACGTTTGTGTGCGGGTCGAGCCACTTGCCGCTGACCTCGGCGTCACCATGGGAAGGGTTGGTCCGTGGAACCGGAATGCGTACGATAAAATTGGCTGCTTCGCAACCCAACTGGGCAAATCACCGTCACGAAAACACTCCCGGAAGTGTGCGACTTCGTTGGCCGCTCGCTCGAGTGCTTGCTAACGATGGCGCGCCGGATCCGGTGCCGTGCGAGTTGTCATCAAAATGGAGTTCGTTGTGCAAATGTCATCGTTACCGGTGAACCAATTGCACCAATCGAATGGTTCGGGCAGCTTGTGTCGTAATTATGACGTTAGCTGTTAACAAGATTTCGACAATGAAATCTCGCCTAGAGGTCATAAGCCAATTTTTGGGCTGTTATAGTGTCATATGAGAGAACTTTTATGAGGGAATTAATTTAAGCTAGGACGTCGGTTCTACTAATTGAAAAGGGGACACTCAGGGGAAATTTCTATTGCATTTCATAGCGTTCGGCTCAAATTATGCAATTTTCTCAAGTGTCATGCAGCTACCAGTTACAAAAAGTTGCTTATTTACAAACATTATCGTTGTTTTCACAGCCACCACCAGTATCATCGCAAGAAATTTTCCTTTTCCATGAAATGTATCGACAAACTGCACCTCATCACATCGATCCGCAGTAATCCTCTTCGAAGATTCGTCCTTCGATTCCTGACATCGTTTATGTTTATGCGACGCTTTCCTCGTGCCACGATCGATCTCTTTCTCCTCTCCCAAGTCTCCAGCGCCCAATCACAATCAGCGCTTATAGCGTTCAAAATGTATGCATCTGCTTTTTATTCCTCCTGTATCACTTATTCCAAAAGACATTTTCACTCCGCAAATCTTCGTCTTCACTCTACTGCAGGTGCTACCCATATACTACGTACTTTGAACATGCCTGCAGCAGTAGACATAAGCATCTTTGAAAAAAAAGAACTCAGCGAAAGACCGGGTGAAGAGGCTACACTGAAATCGTGATTTTCATCAATTTTCCAATACTCTTCATTCGGATCTCGTTGCAGCGCACTTGTCAAATAGCAGCGCCGAAGGCACCTACGATGCAGCTATCGCGTGTTTTTCTAGCTGGCTCCTTTCCATTGCTTGTTCATTTTATTCCATCAATCACTGACGCCCGACACAAGGATACTGCACGAACAGGGCGATGCTCGTACTAGTTTGGTAGATTTTTTTTGTCTTATGTCATCATTCAGGCACCACGCCTCTCTGAAACGACGCGCCAGATAGAGCAGATATCGTCTGCAGTATCTTGCAAAATACTGCACCGCAAGAATAAGTTACCCAATTATAATAAAACTGGGTAATCAAAATTGTGTCTCAATAGTTTATAATAAGTTTAAGTCACAGGAACGCGATTTTGATATCCATTGCATCAGATAAAATTCAAGGTTCAGAGATTTATTGAAATAATTCGTAAGAATATATGATTATAAGCATACATATTTTCTTATAAAACAATGAAAATGATCCGAATGTACGGAACGGATTATAATAGACATTATAATCCTACATTGCTAACAATGTCATCACCTACCCGTCGTAGCAACCACTAATTCCACAATAAAACACCGTCAACATCGTTATGAACGAACCTTCGTAAACCCAAGAGATCACCAACCAACGCGCAATTGTACGACTGCAACGTATTACGTGACTACTTTTCCGGACCTACGCGGGCGCATTACTGCAAATACCGTTACCGAGTGCCGAGTGTGTCGAAAATCGTAAACTTTCCCGCACAATAAACGGCACGGTGCGTCCACGGCCAGGTCCCAGGGAAGGTCTCGACTTCAAACCTTCACGTCCCATTTCGATCGCCAATCGATCAGCGCACAAACACAAAAGAGCCGTTCGAAGGGTGCCGTTCATATCGTAACACATAATGGGAAGGATCAACGGCATATAAATATGTATCCTACCCGGTAGCTTTGCAGGAAAGTTCGGTTAATCAGCGCCTACGTGCCGGTGATTTCCGGCAAAATTAGTACGCAGGCCTCTCGTCACCCACCACCCGCTCGTACCGGTTTCTTTCGCCCCAAACAATTCCTGCTCCAGCCAGCCGCGTGCATCAGATTCCGATGGCACAGCAATAACTTTATCCGCCGTGGTCGTAAATTCGAACGTTTACAGCATCTTAAAAGTTTGCCCATAAAACCGGACCAACAGTGGCGAGCGGGCAGAAGCTTCAAGCCGGAACGAGCGGCTCTAAAATGGAAGATTTTATGACCGTGGGGTGTCCACATTCGTGGGGCGTCCGTCTTGTCTTGTCCTGCTTCCAAGCAGCCACATACAAACTCAACTATGCGGGGGGCGGTTTGTCCACTCCTTCACGAACGACATTCCACATCAATACACCCCCGATCGTTCCCCGTACCTGCGCTCCTCCCGTGGGAACGCCGGGAGAAGAAATTGTTTTCCAATTTTCCGACAATGAGATGACAATTACTTTTTGACCCTGATCAGCAGGAGCGATGGTCAGGGAGGGGAAGGTTTAAAAATTGATTCACGACCGTTCCCTGCGCTAAAACGGTCGTAATGTTCGGTCAAGACGGTAGTAAACAGTTTTGCTGATGCTATCCCCGCCGGGCGAAAACTAGTAGTAACGACTTCGACATCGGCGGAATCGATGTTTTGGAGAAATTGCTTTCGAACGATTGTTGTCGGTTTGCAGCATTTTATCTGTAATTGATACAAAGCGATGGATTATGTTCCGAAGGGACTGAATGTCGGGTCAGCAGCAAAACAAAATATAACATTCCACATTTTGGACTATGAAGATTTGGACAATGTGCACTGGACAGTAGTCTCGGGGACATACAATTGAAGAGGAGACAATAATAACGAAAAAACCATTGCGTCCGCCTAAGAATCTTACACAGACTTTTATGTTCATCAAAAAACACGATGTAAATAGTTTCAATATACAGTTTAACATTATGAAAACTACTATTATATCACAACAGACATCACTCGATGTAACAAAAGCTCACCAAACAGTGTTATTTACATTATATCCACATGAAAGAACTACGTTCCCGAAGCATCGCACGCAAAAGTTACATTCCGAAATCAACACCCTCGCCATCCGGCGTACTGTCACCGTTCGAAACATGTTCACCATTTTTCATTGCAACCATTGCCACCTTCCGTCATGTAAGTTTACGATCGGTCAACGAATGAAAAGAAAGGTACCACCGGCTCGACCGAACCGGCAAGCGTAAACGCATAAACAAGAATTTCCTTTAATACACTTCATTCGCCCATACGAGCATTCGTTGTGGCTTTTTATGGAGGACGTGTTTGGGGTGCTCGTAAGAACATCCTCCCTGCCCGGTCCGTTTGTTTGTGCTTCCCTATCCGCCGCCTTCACGTACCGTGCCAGGGATTGTAATAATCATAATGTGGTGGTTTTTTTTCGACCAACAAACCGACATCGGGTTTTTGTCACCATCTGATGCCGCGGCCGCTGCGCTAAAGTTCACCGAGCATCGTCGAATGTGTCTGTTCCGTTTTATACCGCTGCACAAAGAAAAGCTTCATTTCTGGTATGGCTTACACGCTCTTTGTTTGTAGTTTTGTTTGTTATTTCTCAACTTCATTCTTGGAATGTCAAGCGCGCTTTTGTCGGGCGTCAATTTGTTCGGGATGGTAAATGAAAATGCGCTGTGCCGCCACACCTTTGCCACGAGTGCTCGAGCCCTCGAGAGGGTCTTGGAAAACATTGGAA
Organism: Anopheles cracens; assembly: GCA_002091845.1. Classification (NCBI taxonomy): domain Eukaryota; kingdom Metazoa; phylum Arthropoda; class Insecta; order Diptera; family Culicidae; genus Anopheles; species Anopheles cracens. Next base: position 34,441 of record KZ068542.1, on the reverse strand, counting down.
TCTGACTGAAAATGCAATCTCTGTTTTTCATATTTTCCTCCCTCGTTAACTGAGCGAGTTCTTCAAATTTGTTTTAGCACATGAACGTTAAGGGAAGGCGAGATTAAAAAAAAGAAAAGCGTTCTTCGTCCCGTGACAGCACTGCATTATAGCATGCACTCGTCGTAACGCTCGATTCGACATCATAGTGTGTTCTTGTGCCTGAGCTTTTCATTATCAACAGAGCAAAAAAAAACGCGTTCAGTAGAACCTCGTTCCGACACTATCGTGCGCCTGTTTTACCAACGAATCGCTCTCTCATGTCTCATGCTCGCGTGATGGGATGCAGAACGATTGTGCACCATCGCGCTACACCGTTTCGTATGATTTCGTCATAAATCAACGAACCGAGTGATGACCCCGAGCCCCGAGACAGATGGCTGTGTGCTGGAACGGTTGTGCGGTTTGCGTATTTTTCTCCCCCGTAAAGGGCGCTGGATAAACGGATATAATGAATAAAATCAAACTCCGTCGTGCGCTCTTGTATGTCGTAAAAACGCGTTCTTTCTCTTGCTGTGACTATGGTTGCAAAGCACCGTTAACGCAAATGACGCTACTTGGTTGAAGTTCTTTGCCCACTAGCGGACTACTGTAGCACGTTCTTCAATCTCGCCTCATCTCGTCTCATTCGCGCTAATCCACTTTCCTCGCAGAGCCGTATTTAGCGCCGGTAATAGCTTCCAACTTCCAAATCATCCAACCTCGATTGGCCGTGGACGTGCTTGGGTGGGCTTTTCAAGAGTCATCACAGTCGCAACGATAGGTATCGATGTCTTGCTCAGCACCATTTGATTCGAGTCGGTACCTTCCTGGCGAACGGCAATCCAATCTTGACAAAGCTTGCGATAATTCCATCCCTCAATGGAGACGCCTGGTGCCTGGTACGGACGATGTGCTCGACGATTCGTCCACGATCGTCATCAATCGCTGGGTACGTGTTCGGCGCTTTATCAGGCAAATAAGCGGCAAGCTTCGAACGGACGTACTGCACCTAGCTCGATGCGGCGCCAGCGGCTCGGTGGATTTCTTAATTATCCAGTGCTGCGGCGTAGCATGCCGGTACCATCTTCGAACGCCGACACCTTACACTCGACGCTCATGTGTGCGCTTGCTGTTCTCACCACAATTCACGGCCTACGGCACACACGCAGACGGTAAAGGGCTGCAACTGTACCGTCGGCGGTTGGTTGTATTTTTAGCATGTTTGGATAGGAAAATGCGGTTTTCGAGGTTTTTGAAAAGGCCTTCTCGAAACCCCCAGTTTCGAAATAAGCGAGCACGTGTATGCTATATTTTTTGAGTTTTAATTTATAGCAATGTATAAGTAAGAAAAAGTTTTTTTTTCGTTCAAACAGCTTTGACAAACTATTCAATGTATGTAGTCTTAATGTTATGGTAGATTTGGTAAGTTGATTGTACAAAACAAAAACATACATAAAGCGCTTGAAATTCTATGTTATTCGTCAAAATTCTCAACTGAAATGAAATATTAACCTAGAAAATTATACACGAAAATAATTTTCTTAAACGTTAATAAACAAATTAAGTTGTGCTATGTGCAAATTTGCCTACTAATTTTGTTCATATGTTACATCATTCAGGAGAGTACGTTTAATTTCTAGCAATAGTAATTGCTGCTAAATTGCATATCATGAACCATTGTTGCTAATCCATATTGTTTATTCATCCTTGCTGCACGTCCTTTGCGTATCGAGTCCTCCCATTGCTCCAAATACTAGCCATATCAGAAAACGAAAAAGGCACAACACACTCCGTACGTTCTCGTTCACATGCTGCCGACGGTTTAGCAGCACGACATCGAAGCGAGTAGACAAAATTGAGTCCCACAGTCTCGCTGGGTACGTGTTCGGCGCTTTATCAGGCAAATAAGCAGCAAGCTCCGCCGGACGCCGAAATTGCAAACCGTGCCGAGATCACTCTTTCTTGGCCGGAGAAGCCTACCGAAGCGGGTGACATATGTATCGGAAGTCAATCAGCCATTCAGCTCTCGTTTCAACTTAGCAATTTTGGAGAAAGCGAGCCCCGATGCGTCAATGCCGGGCGTTGCATTCGAGCGTCGTATCGTGAGAAATGCATTGGGTACGGTAGACGTTTTTCGAGTGGTTGTTCGAATATTTTCTTCTTTGCGGAAAATGCACAGTGAGATAAACAACTTATTGAAAAAGGTCTTTATAGTCTTTTAAATATTATTCATATTTAAAAATATCTTTTTAGTGGGCTTATGATAACGATTAGGCACAGGAGCACATAACTATGTACGCAGTTTTTATATGATCTTTCGTTTTCATTGTGATTTACCCTTAAAGTTCATTTAAGATACAAAATATGTCTCAAATATTATAAACCTATTCGAGCATCTGGGAATCATGACTGTAGCACTTGAAAGAACAGCTCATTTACATGTAAAGTACAGCTAGTTAGTAATAAAATATGCTCTAACTTACCCTATTGGAACTTATTTCTCTCATTGTCCGGCTGAAAAGACGAAATCTTCTACAATCCCATTTCGAACAAATCCGGGCGTAAAATAGCTCCAGCACTCGAGCAAATCAATGCACACGAACTCTGCCCATCGGACTGGGACGCGACGTGCTCGAAAGAACTATGTGACAGGCCGGTGGTCGACGAGTCAGTGAGCAGCATTGAATCTTTATCTGTACCACCTGGGAAAAACGGAGCCTATCAACCTCAGACTGTCAGCGGGCTGTTCTGAGTTCAGCGGTTTGCGGTTTCCCAAACCTTACAGTCTAGCGCCTCCAAAACTATAGGCTGAGATGAAGGCTTTACACGCTGAATAAATGATGGAAACGCTTTCCGAAATCCATGCGATGCAGGTC
>KZ068541.1:18869-43900 GCA_002091845.1 Anopheles cracens | reverse complement strand
AGGGCTTGGCATAAACATGGACACACATGATTCGGAGGCTCTTATGTGTCGGATGCCTACCTAAACGTTTAAGAAGATGTAAATCTTGGTATACAGCTGAACGAGGCTTAGCCGTGTTCGAGAGAAAGAGATTCAGATGTGGATGGACAAAGCAAGTATCACTACAGTGTCGATCTATATGAGTCATATGACCATTGTCTATTATTACTGTGAGCTACGCCTTCCACATGGGCAGAGGTGGCGCCGCATCTTCCCTTCTGCACTAAGAACAGCAACATTCAAATGCTCCTCATTTCGGATCAAAACATTAAAATGTACCAAAATTTACAAAATCGTAGTATATGTTTTATTTACAAGTCTTTTCGTAAAAGGCGAATTTGTGTTTGTTTGTGTGTCTGAGTGTAAAAAAAAGTTCACTTTGCCGAACTGGTACGGGGGCGTTTGCAGAGGGTATAAGTACACAACGAGTACTGGTCCAAACTTAAAAAAATATATAGTCTTAACACATTCGGGCGGGCCGGCTGCTCGTTCCGTATATCCTAAACAAACAATGCAAATATCACATGCTCACTGACACAAGGAAAAGAAGGCAATAAATTCAAACGAAGGACCGAAACGAACCGCCAAACAGTTACTGGAAAGCAAAACTACTCAAACAGCCACACCCATGGATGAGGAACGGAAAGAAGTAACACGTGCCGGTCCGATCGCGCTTCCCTGGCGTTTGTGTGTGTGTATGGCTGCACCTGTCACGCGGAGTAAAATGGAGTTGCTCCGCCGCATAGGGATCACCAGCACGCGCGTCACCGGACCGCACGCGGTGTGCTCCTTTACCACCCTGAGACGTGTTCCCCCGGGGGCCGGGGACGATCGCACTACAGCTTCTGGAGCTCGGTTGCGTCCTTGTAAATGCTGCCGCTCGATGCCTTCACGATGCCCACGGAAAACTCATCGTCGTCCAGCGTTGCCAGCAGTCCGTCCTCCTTCGAGTCCTTACCGCGACCGAACAACCTGCACACGCACCAGAGAAGAGAACGATCAGAATGTACTCAGTTTTGCCCCTGTTAGACGGGAACGCGTAGTTTTAGGCCAGTTTTAGTTGCGCTTGCTTACTTAGGGATACTTAGAACAAGGAACACAAAGCAAAAAAGAAAGAAATTATACCCCGCTTATCCGAACCTCCTCCTCCGAATCCTTATATGGCAGTGTCCAGCTTCTCCAGTTGTGTGCGTTTGATTCTTTGTCAATAGCCAATCGTTGTTTTTTTTTATTACGCGAGAGTGTCAACAAAACATGAACAAAAGACAAAAGTAATCCAAACGCAGTAATAACAAACGAACAGTTCTGGTACATAAATATAGGCGAACGAGTCAGATAATGGCGGTTTCGCGATTCTGCGCACGTTTCTAATAAGTGGAACAACGGTCATATCTTTCCAATTTCACGTACGAAAGCTAATCGTATCCTACATAATGGCACTTAAGGGTTGTAGTTGAACACTGTGATACTAAACGACGTGCGCATATGCTTCTCCATTTGGCAGTCAGTGTTAGGCAGAGGTTAGTCAAAACGAGATGAGTCACAACATTATGTTAGCATCGGGAATGGGACGAACTGGTTTAACTCCCTTCCCATTGCTGTGCATCGTTATCGATTGTTATCAGTAGTTAAGGTTAGCAGGCGTGCATTCATGCGAGTGGTTAGTGCTACAGGCAGGCAAGATGGCTTGTGTGTTACGTGTTAACGGGTGCTCTAAGAAAGCTGAAAAAAGGAAACAGAAAACAGTTGTCTATTAAAGGAACCGAAGAGAGAACCGAAAGTAAGGAACTTAAACCCAACCCCCCCCCCCCCAGGAATGATAATGCAATGCGCCTGTACAGTGCCGCGTTTCCTTCTCACGCGTTTCGAACCTCTCGTCTGGGTGAGTGATGGGCGATGATAGAGTTAAAACAATGACATACGCGCGTGATATGCGCTTTGTGTGTATGTGTGTGTGTTCGTGCGCATTCTTACTTGGCCAGTGTGGAGCTGGTCGAGCGGGCCAAATTCGGGCGCGGAATGTCGTCGAGCCCGCGGTGCACGGAAATCGTGTCCGGATCGAGGAACGCGCCGGCCTCCATCAGCTCGACGTACTCGGGCGTCCGCAGCTTGGCCTGCGTCGGCTTCTTGTAGAGCTTTATCATGAGCGAGGAACACACCACGGAAACGGAGCTGGCCGCCATGGCTGCCGATGCCATCCAGGGCTGTGGAAGGAAGAAAGGAAAAGAAAACGTTACGGAGAGGCCAGCAGCGACGGCGTTGTGTGGCGCGTGAACTGTACCTCGAGCGTAAACCCGAACGGGGTGAATATGCCGGCCGCTAGCGGAATGCCCAGCAGGTTGTACATGCTGGCGAACAGGAAGTTGAGGTGAATCTTGCGTACCGTTTTGCGGGACAGATCCAGACAGGCCACCACATCGAGAAGATCGTTCTGTGAACAATGGTAGAATGAGGTTAGGTTTGTTGTGAAGTTAACAGCTCTTAAAAAATCGTACTATTATATCTCAATCCCATCCTCGACATCAAAAACAATACAACAGCACCTCCTATTACTTATTAGGGATTTGGCTACCTGGCTCGTTTTGCGGTTGCGATCAGATTTTAAGGGATCTTAAGCATTGACGAAGCCGGATCCCAAGAGATGTGGATCTATGTTGTGGATCCGGATCTGAGCTAGCACAAATATGGGATCGAATCCGGATAGATCTGATATTGAACCGAATCTCATCCGACCCCAATTCAATTTCCAAACACTAGTGCTTATTACGAAATTGATCTAAATCGTTCCGATCGTAAAATCTATTCTACACGATTGTAGAATCGTAAAAGTCAATTAATATTCTAGTTTAGGCTATCATGAGTTTGTGTAGCTGTACACGATGGAAAAAAACGGCATATGGTAAAACTAGCGATGGAAAACTTCATTTACAAACCGACTCAGATCTCAGATCTTTTTACGATCGTAATCCAGACAAATGTGCTACATCAGATTAATACAATAAGACCTTGAATCCAATGGCGCAAACTCGTAAATCACTAGAACAATCGAAAGAATGGCTACCGATAGAACGTTCTGTTGTCTTACAAAATTAGTGAAAATTAACACCCGACCGTAGCGTTCTAGCAGCGTACGAGTTTTCCGATTGAGCTGTATATATAGACGTTCCTTATACGTGATAATTTTTGTTTTTTTTCACCATGTATAATCGATTCTTCGGTTAGAAACTATTTCGATCTACTCGGCGTTAATGTCCTAGTGGCTTTACAATATTTTGTGCGTGACGTGCTAATAACACTTAACACTTCATAATGCAAGCTAATTTGCACGTCATTCATTCTTGCGCAATCCAACCAATTAATCTGCTCCGATGCTAAAAACCAACCGCAAGCAAAGCAACCCATTTGACTCACCCGCATCAGCACGACATCCGCGGCCTCGGCCGCCACGTCCGTCCCGGAGGCGATCGCAATCCCAACGTCGGCCTGGGCCAGCGCCGGACTGTCGTTCACACCGTCGCCGACCATCGCGACCCGGACGCCCTGCTCCTGTATCCGCTGAATCTTGGCCACCTTGTGCGACGGTAGCACCTCCGCAAACACGCGGTTAATGCCGACCTGGCGGGCGATGCTGGCGGCCGTGTTCTTGTTGTCCCCGGTCAGCAGTATCACCTCGATGCCCATCCGCTTCAGCGTGTAGACGGCCAGGTGCGCTTCCGGCTTCACCATATCCGACACGGACAGCATGCAGACGAGCTGGCCGTTGAGCGCGCACAGGATCGCCGTGTGGCCCGCCTGTTCCTCCTCCGACATGCGGATGTTCACCTCCGGCGGTACGACGATCGCGTTCCGCGCCATCCACTCCCGGTTGCCGATCAGCACGTTGTACTCGTTCACGTCCGCGAACGCTTCCCCGCTGCCCGTCCCGTCTGCCCCGTCCGGCCCGGTGGTGATCGGTTCCAGGTGTAGCAGCTGCTGCAGCTCGATCGTGTTCTTCTGCGACGCGCTCAGCTGCGGTATGAGCTCCTCCACGACCGCCCCATTCAGCAGCTGGTGCTGATCGTGCCGGTACGCGTTCTGGTAGTTACGCATGCGCTCCGATTGCTGCACGCGCTTCAGCGTATCGGTGATGTTCGAGATCACGCACCGGATGCCGCACCCGGGCACGGCCGAGAAGTTACCACACTTCCCGAACGCCTCCATCTCGAGCGTTTCCTTCACGTACTTCACGATCGCGGTCGCAATCGGGTGCTCGCTGTTCGATTCGGCCGAACCGACGACCGTAAGCGCACGGGCAAGGGAGCACACGCCGGGCCGGACGAGCATACAGATGCGTGACGTCATCGGCATACCGTGCGTGATCGTGCCCGTCTTGTCGAACACGATCGTTTTCACCTTGTGTGCGTTCTCCAGCGGGCCGGCACCCTTCACCAGTATGCCGTGCAGCGCCCCGACGCCCGTCGACACCATGACCGCGGTCGGTGTGGCAAGCCCGAGCGCACACGGACAGGCGATCGCCAGCACGCTCAGCGCGCACCGGAACGCGTAGCTCACGATGATCTCGGACCGCGTCAGGCCCTCCTTGTCGCGGTCGTTGGCCGGGATGTGCGCGATATCGACGTACCCGGACACGATCCACCCGACGAGCGTCACCAGCGACACGGCCACCACGAACGGCGTGCGTCGCCTGCATCAGCAGCAGCCCGTTCTGGTTGATCGAACCACCGATCACGGCCGCCCCCTTGCGCTTCGGCACCGGCATCGACTCGCCGGTGATGAGACTCTCGTCGCAGGTCGAGTTCCCGCACAGGATCTTCCCGTCCACCGGCACCTTGCTGCCCGGGACCACCTTCAGCACGTCCCCGCGCTGCACCAGATCCACCGAGATGGTCTTCTCCGACAGCACCGCGTAGTCGGGCCCGAGCGTGACGAGCGTCGCCTCGGTCGCCTTCAGCGACAGCAGCTTCGACAGCGCCTCGGACGTTTTGCCCTTCGCGATGTGTTCCATCCAGCGGCCGAGCGAGATGAAAATGAACAGCATCGGCGGGGTGTCGAAGAACGTCAGCGGCGACGTGCGCTGCTCGAGCACCATCGCGGCCACCAGCACGCCGACCGAGTAGAGGTAGCTCACCGTGGTCGCCATCGTGATCAGCACGTCCATGTTGCTCGCCCCGTGCTTGACCGCCCGGTACGCCTGGATGTAGAAGTGCCACCCGCCCACAAACTGCACCGGCGTCGACAGCACGAACATGATCAGGTTCTCCAGCGACAGCCCCGGCAGCACGCAGCACATCTCCTCGTGGCTGTGGTCGTGCATCAGCACCATGAAGTACACCATCGCGACCATGCACGGGCCACCGAACACGAGCGACACCAGGAACGCGTTGCGCCACTTCCGGATCTCCTCTCGGTGCTCCAAGTAGCTGTGCGCCATCTTGTCCTTGCCGGAGAGTACGTGCGCCTCGAACCCGAGCCCCTCGATCGCTTCGCAGATCGTGCGCGCACCGGTCCGCTCGTTGTTGAACGTGAACCGGCCACGCTTGAGCGTCAGCGCGACGGACGCCTGCAACACCCCGGGCACTTTGAGCGCGGTCTGTTCGATCTTCGCCACGCACGACCCGCACGTCATGCCGAGGATCTCGATCTCCACCTCCGTCTCACCGGTGCCCGGCTCTTCCAGCACCTCCGTCGGGAAGCCGAGCTCCGTGATGGACTTCGCCACGTCCGACGGCGACGTTAACCGTTCGTCGTACTTCACCTCCGCTTTGGCCGCGAGCAGCGCGATCAGTATCGACTCCACGCCGTAGATCTTTCGACAGTGTTTCTCTATCGCCGAAACGCAGCTCGCACACGTCATGCCCTGTACGTGCAGGAAGCACCGGCGTAGCTGGGTTTGTTCTTCTCCTTTCTTTTTCGGCGTCACGCTCCCGTTCGTTGTGTGCGCCGATTTTTTGGCGCCGTTTGCCAGTGGCGACGAGCGGGTGCTTTTCTGCTGGCCGGCTTGATCCGGGGCAACCCGCGCCTCGAAGCCCATGTCGTCGATCTGTTCCGCGAGCTGTTCCGCCGTCGTTTCGCGCCGATCGTACTCCACCAGCCCGGCACGCTCGTCCAGCAGCACCCGGATCGAGATCACACCCGGGCGATCCTTCATCGTGCCTTCGATGTTGCGCACGCAGGACTGGCAGGTCATGCCCTCGATGCTGATGCGAACCATTCGTATATCGCCACTATCGCCGCCTACTCCTCCTCCCGCCGCTGCTTCACTGTCACTCTCGACGCCCTCGACGAGAATGGCGCGGTTGGACGCGGTTGCACTGGACGACGTTCCCAGTTCCGTGTACGTACACTCGAAGCCCATGTCGTCAATGTCCGCCGCCAGCTGGGCGGGATCGGTGAGCGACGGGTCGTAGTCGATGTAGCCCGCATTCTCCGCCAGCACCACGTTGATCTTCACCACGCCGAGCTTGTGGCCGATCGTGCCCTCGATGTTGCGCACGCAGGACTGGCAGGTCATACCGATGATGGGCAACCGGACCGAGGCCACCGGTTGCTCGAGCAGACCCGTCGACTCTCCGTAGTCGTCCATGTTTTCCCTAAAATGAGAGAAATCGAGGACAATAATGCGGGGCTTTATGAAGAGATGTACCTTAGAGAGTGTCTTAAAGAAATAGATCGTAATAGGACTAAGTGACAATTTTGATTACACTTTTAAAGTCTTTCCAAACGGAGTTGAACACGCTACTCTACTCAGCTTGTACTCAGTTACTTCTTTGTTAAATGGACACTGTTTAGATCTTAATAATCTCATGAGAGAAGGACTCAAACGGCCTAGAAGTTATGTGTGAAAGAGTACAGTATACTGAGCTAATGGTAGCTATTCCATTTATTATACCGAACCTGAACAAGAGCACAGTAAGGTAAAAAACTTAGTTATATGGATATCTCGGAGATGTGGATGCTATTCAAATTTGCAGGATCTTACGTGCAAAGGACACAAACTTCTGGACTACTCGGTTATACTGCTAAATCTGTACTCTGAATTCAGTTATACTCAAACCGAATGCTGTGTAAATCTTCAGATTTTCGAAGAGAAGAACTAAGCTGGAACTACTGTAATCTCTAACTACTCAGTTACTCTACGGACTCTGCACTCAGTAAATCTAGCATTGACTGCCAATTGCTCTCGATTAACCACATCATCCACACCTTACCGTAAGAGCTAGGCCAGAAAAAGATTCTATACATCGAGCTGTTTTGGAGTGGATCACATTACTCATACCCTCGTAGAATAACATCAGACAACCCAGTCCATGTAGACCATAAGACCATAGCAACAAGTACCCACCGTTAAGCCACTTAGACACTAGCAATTAGTATTACCACTATTGAACTTATACTAATCTACATGAAATCATGAGCACAGGTTCACAACAATGTATTAGTTTCATTGTCCCGGTTCTCCCCCACCAGTAGCCGCCAGAACGGTGCGCACAAAATAACCGATTGCCAGGATCGCTACCGAGCATCGGGCACGTACGGACTGCACCAAATCTCTGTCTCAATAACCGATAACGCGAGGTAGCCAATCATCGGCACGGCAAACAACAAACTAACTGACTGAGTGGAAGATAACGAGCAAGCAAGCTCCACACTTGGGCCGTGAATTGAGAAATGAGAGAGCTTCCTCCACGTTTATCCATGCTAAAGACGTGGATTTAACTTTAAACTGCTCGCCGTGCACCGAAGCTGCACGCCAATCTCCTTTCCGCATAACTTTTGGTCCTCTCACCGACACGGGCACACACGGGCCATACCTCAACAGTCGCTGGGTGTCGTCGGGTACGTGGAATTCCTTCGAATCGTGTGACATGTTGGTGACAAATTAGCGCTCAATTTAAGCAATTAAAACGTTCGATTAGTTCCGCAAACGCCCGCAGCCAAACACACGCACGCACACACGGTTGTGAACTAGCTTCCTATCACTGGCAACTCGATTCCACCACGGTCCACCGGACAGAGCACATGGCCTTTTGATTGGGCCGATCACAAACATGAACGTGTCCAGTAAAAACCAAGATTCGAACGCTACTGCATCGAATCCATCGATGCGCGATGTTTCTTCTGCGCGAGGCTAAAAACGCCCTTATCAGTGTGTCCCCACGTATCGGGCTTATCGCGCACAAGAGGGCATACAAAATCGCTCGGCACAGTGTGCCTCACCGGTTGTGGTACACCTGAAACAGGGCCCATATCTCACACGCTCGGTTGTCGATGACCTACAGCCGCGCCGACACATCGATATGCAGTTTTTCTTATCTTCTCTAAAAATAGGACATCTATCCGATCATTTCAACGGTTGCTGAAGTCGTTTACACCTTTCAACCTCTCTAAGATGGAAGATCTCCCTAACCTGCACACGTTTTTATAGGCCTAAATTTCAAGAGCTCTAAAGTTCATATTTGCCATTCATCTTCATCATCTATCAGCCAAGATTCACACAATATGGAAAACCGAATAAGATGGCTACAAGTATAAGTGCCTGTCCAGAATCATTCCAAGAATCTACGCCATTGCATTTGGACAAACACTCATTGCTTGAGCAAACGCCACTCGTCTAGCGAAAAAAAAGAAAACCCCGTTCGTTTCACAGATCTGCCGAGATTTTATCATCGCGGGTGAGAAAAAGCAAATATTGATCAATCATCCACACTTTTTGTGCCACTTTGGCATTCTTTTTTTTGTTTTTGTTTTGCCTGCTGGCTGTGCAAGATCACCAACCTATACGATCGTCGGTCGATCCGCAGGTATGAGAGCAAAACAGCAGCAAAACACACTGCCACATAACATGTGGAGGAGAAAAACGTGGAAAGTCGAACGTTTGCAGCATACGGGTGGGCAATTTCGGTCTGCAGCGGTTACGAGGGGCGCTGTTGCAGCAGCAGCAGCAGCAGGCTTGGCTTACGAGTTTTCTCGTGCCGTGCGTCCACAACCGAGCCGCCGTGTTGCTTTGTTGTGTCCGAAGGCAGCTGCCTGGAACGGAACGGCGCGCTACCCTCTCTCTCTCTTTTTTGTTGCTGTGGGCCTGCGTTGCGATCACTATTAGCTGGTACACGACTAGCAGTGCCGCAGCAGTAAGTCATTAATCGTTGGCTTATGGCGGATCCGTCGGGAAGTTTTAGTTTTTTGGAAAGCTCCACAGCGCCGTTCGTCCGTTCGTACCTGCTCGAACCGCCGTACCCGGTGTTCCACATCTTCACGCTCAACGATGATCCGGTGTCGCTATTGCCGATACGGTGGTCCGAACAAGAACCGGAACTGAGCAAAGTTTAGGGATCCTTTGGAAGACCAACATTCCCTCCAACCCGAACTTGCACTTAGCTACACCATAACGGAGACTGAGAAGGAGCAGCAGGTTGAAGGTCTCCCACTCCTTAAACGAATGGACCACCAGCTCTTGGACACGTAGCACACCCGGACTTTACTAGCGCACACCTGTAGCCTTGAAATGTTGCGCGATTTGAAAGTAATCACCGAAAACCGTACGGACCGAACCGTCAAACGATCGGTCAAAGCAAGATCCGGAGTAGCAGATTGGTGCGCAATCGTAACCGGACAGCTTAGACCCGAACTGACGAACTCGCGCACTACGCGGCCGTATGTGAGCTGCTGGCACGTAAAGCTTCACACGAAGAACTGGGGCTTTCACCCACTGAGAGTCACTACAGACAGACCCAGCCGCGAAGCTGAGCCGGTTTGCTGCGGGCCCCCGGGGTAGGGGTAGCTTCGGAACACACGCATACAGACGCATACAGATGCAACCCGTTCGCGATCGGCTCGCTCGTGTAGTGTGTTTTTTTTGTGCTCTGCTCTTCCCATCTCACCGGGGGTGTTTTGATCAGTCGCGAGCATCTGACGGTGCTCTTGCTAAGGTAAACAAATCTCGGCATATCAGGAGCATACACACACACACGCATACAGGAACGAAACCATGTGATACAAGTTGGACCCGAAAGCTTCATGGCCCTCCACGTAAACATCGCGCACCAGCACGTCATTGAGCCACCGGTCTGTTAATTGAGCAAGTACATCTGAGGACTATACTCATGAATTTGCATGCCAATGCTGCACAGTCATTCTTATCAGTACACAAATCAGTACACGCAGGGTTAGTAAAAATAGACCATAGAAGCGTGATGAAATATCGGAGCGATTTAGACTGATCCAAAGCTGATTAATACAACAAAGTATTACGCAAAGCGCAAGAGAACGAGAGTTAGATGACTAGTGAGTAGATTCAATCTGTACCTGTGTTAGGCACGCCAATCTAAGCTAATTGGACGTATGATTAGAATGTGGAGCAATTAAGTGATTGGAGTTAGGAGTTGCCTGGACATTTACAATTCTAAAGCAAAAGATGTTCAATAAAAGCAAAGGGGGACATTAAAATGAAGTTTTCCAGCTTATAGTATAGGCTATAATCCTCTATAGAAGGATAAGGGATTGTTTGTGCAGTAATGATCCATTTAATTACTTATTAATGTACCAGAACCAGACCAGTGACCACGAAGGAGGAATTTTTCCAAAGAATCGATTCAAAACTCGACACTTTATCCTCTTCGATGCATCAACAATCGATTACAGTAACTATTTCCAGAGCGTCTAGATCTACACATTCAATCAAACGAAGCCTAGTACAAGCACCACCAAGTACCACCTATGAGATCATCATTCCGCCACTTATTTTTTGCATTGATAACTTGACGACAGAACTCTGGTGCCCCCATGCACCACGGCAAAACTCGTTTCGGCTCCATTCGGCAGACAATTACGCGTACGGCGCGCGTCGCTCGCACAAGCTCGCTTCCGTGCGTTTCGCGCATATGGCCACGAAACTGGAGCAAATCGTGTGAAGGAGGAGGGATGGCCCTTACATAAGCGAGCGGATGGTGGGAAATCGAACAACAGCCCAAGGTTCCAGGGCAGTTCGCTGTGGGTGGTTTTTAAAGGTTCCTTGTCACGATACGCGAGCCGCACCGACAGCGTAGTGTAAATGCATACGCTAAAATGAAGTTACTCTTGCTGATAGTACCATTTCCTAGTGATAACTTGCTTAAGAGCTATTTCATTTGAAATGTTTACTAGTAGCTTTACTTGTCAATTTGGCGTGCAAAACAGAACATTCCAATGTAGCCACAAATGAAATTCCCTAGTAAATCTCAATGTTCACACATTTCACGGCTCATTAAACCACCTGTTGCGTTGGAGCACCACTAGAGCAGCAAAACTCCACTGGCAAGGTAGTTTGATAACGCGCCTGTACATTAATCGTGACGGTCAGAGATCGCTGATATGCAAGGGCAGATATTTAATGAGCTTGGCGTAAAGCTTAGTGAGAACTTACTTAGTGAGAAAACTGACGTACACCAGCGCAAGAGAAGCAGATCTTCCACTATTTCTATTTGCTTGGTCCGCTTATCAACAGGGTAAGAGCAATTCGCGATTAGGCACACGCTCCCCCCGCTCCATCGGTGGACAGACACAGGAGGTTAGATCAGACCTTTCGTAAACATTCCGAATGCGGGACATCTTCTACGCAGAAAAACGGAGCTATCTTGTTTCCGGGAATGCTCCATAACATATTTGTGTCCTCGTTATGAGCGGAAAATGCCGTGCAAAACAACATCACCTTGCAGAATGTGTTAAGCAAACAGGCCAATTGCGACTAGGGTGGTACGGAGCAGATATGAGTCCCACTGGCTGAAGCATTGGTGCACTGTACAGACTGTTCATTGCGCTTATCGTGCGCCGCCAAGATTCTCGCGCAAAAACCCACTGTATTGCCCATTATCTCTGTCGGAGGAAGCGGTTCGTAATCGGTGCCCGGTTGGAACGCGTTGCTTCTGTAACTATCCTCCCGAATAGTTCGAAACTGTTCGATTTGGTTGAGCTATAGCACTTCTTATCAACAGCAGCGTGACTGAAACAATGACCTACACCACCAGCCGGAGAAGGTTCATAATCTCATCTTGCAAAAAACACCTCTGTCTTGGTTGTTCTTCTCGCTGCTAAAATGCCACTATGCTGGTGTCCTTGTCACGGTGCGCTTCAACCGCACCCAGCATAGGGTACGCGGACTCACGCTCCAAGAGTGTACGATTTCACAGCGTGTTGCAATCCGATACGCCGTACGGATCTCTTGAGGCGGGCGCTCTTGAACTGTTTTTGCATCCGGAGACACTTGAGCCACGGGCAAAGCAGCAAGTGGCTTTCCTTTGCACACTACGTTCCGATAAGTTCTATTACCCGTCCGCTTCGCCGCCATTGTTGATGAGCAGTGCGTACTGGAAGGAACCCCTGGAAACGAGTCCACCACCGGCTTGCTGTGATGACGACGATTTGTTGATGTTCTTGAGGAAATTCATCTCATCCACCAGGCGGGATTCGTTCGCCCGGCCTGCTTCGAACGCATGTGGATCTTATATGTGCACGTCGTTCCCTTCCGTCAAGCGACAAGTTTCACTTTCACATCGGCTTTCTTTGTCGCGGAAGTTTTAATGCGTGGCGTTACAGATCACTTTCACTGTCTATTAACTACCACCGGCTGCTTACGCAGCACCGGAACGCCCCCGGGAAGTTATAACTGCACGCACAGAATCATAGAAACCGCTCGAAGGATACGATCACACACGTCCGTTTTAATACATCCTCCGGATCCGGATTAGACTGCTGCGCCGTGCGAATAGAGGTTTCATGTGCACCTTCGCAGGTTCGTGGGCTTCGACTGCCTTCGGGTATACCCCGGCCAAGGGGCTATAGTGGATAGAGACACCTCCGGGCCCATGCCCACCGGCATGGTATTGGTAATGGCTTAAGTGCCAGCCAGTTTAGACAACCGCACCGTTCGATTCGCGTCACGTCGTTCCATGTGTTGGTGGGCTGTGGTTCCGGCCAGCGACTTGATAAAGTCAATCCCACTACACACTACCACCACCACTACCACTGAAAAGCGCGAGGGCGATAGCGCCGAGCACATGTTAGCAACCGTTTGAAAATCGTTTGATGCCTCGACGCCGTGGTATTAGTAAGCGGGGTTTGTAATTGTTTACAGATCGTTTCTCCGGGTGTTATTAATTAAAAAATGCTCAACACGAAGCGGAACTAAGCGAACGATATGGTCAAAGTTAAACGGCTTGTAAAGTTCATTTTTAAACCGATAAATTGAGGGTTAGACGGGGTTGGGCCAACATCATTTGATTATGAAAATAACGTAGATAGAAAGCATAATTTGCTAAAACGATAGCATCGGGTGCATTCACTAATGTGTGATTGTCCGTTCTATTTGAAAATAACTATTGTCCAATGACTCATCTCCATGGTGATGATGATTCATCAGCAATCACTCTCATATAGATCTTCACGTACAAAGATGCTTAGGAAGCTCTATAAATAGGATGTGCATTTATCGTATAAACTAGGCTTCATATCTTCATTGCAAAGAAAACTCTGCATTAAGACACTGCCCTGTTTAGTGATCGAATGAAAAATTATAGTAAAAGTTTTGGGATTTATTTGTGTTTCTTTTTATGAAATTATCCTACCAAATTATGGTATCAAATATTCTACACTAAAAGATGAAAAATCATATTCATTAAGTTTTTACAAAAAAAACATGAAAAAATATATTAGGTTTTATAAATTTCCTCGTCGCCAATTTTTCGGTGAATTCAACAGGTGAGGATAAATTAAGGGCAAAAATATACATCTTAATGAGTTCAATGTAATAAGTACAATTTTAACTTCCCCTAAGCCACAAGAGAAGTTTTACATTTTATGAAAACATTTTATGAATATGGAACTCCTTTAAAAAGGCAAAATTTAAAAAAATTTCAAACCCCTTACAAGGCCACTTCTTTCTGGGCTCTCTAAACTACTGGAAAAAAATCAACGAACATTCTTTTCAAAACCTGCAAGTAAATCATTCGCTCTTGGCAAAATAATCGTTTCAACACGCGACTCTCATGCGTCTTTTCGATCCTTGTCGTATTGCAAACTCTAGTAAACAAGATTTCACACGCAAGAAGAGTAAAAAATAAATGATTCTTCATGAAAAGCATGGAGGAAAAGCTTTTGACTGTCTTAAGATTTATGGTTGATTCCAAATATGTTGAAAGATATTAAAGAACTTTACTTAGAAGACATATTTACTAAGCTGAATGATAAAACGTTCACAAACAGTAGATAAAGTGTTGCTGCAGTGCACATTACACACTTTTTAGCGCATATTCGCTTAATCAGCCTAAATGTATGCATCATGTCCGACCGACACTTTAATTGCCAAGTTAAATAAAGCTTTCCGCTTGCGAAACGTCTGCCTAAGCAGTCGTTCCAAAATTAATCTCCGATATCAAATTATCCAAAAATAATCAGCTGATTGTTTAGCAGGAAGCGACAACAGCAAGATACAGCAAAAAGTATTCCTTTCCCACAATCGCTACGCAGCTGACTGCCGGCGTATCGGGGTTCATTCAACTCTTTCACTATCCGCGCGCCCCGCGCACTGGCGTATGCAACAGCCACCCTCAAACGGGGCACACGGCCCATTGTGATAAGTTAACGATTTTCAACGACCCGACCGAACAATCAATCGGTCGGCTGATAAGGGACGGCCAGAGCCCTAGTGATAGCTGCCCACGTTCAATCAACATGCCATCGTCTCGTCCATCCCATTTTGTCGCCCCGAAAACTGGCCCCAAAATGGGTCCCACTGCATCGCACGTACGTTCCGGTCACTTCCCGTTGATTGCTGCACAATGGTGCAATTAAGCGGGTTCAGTTTTTGGGTCCCACTGCATCGCACGTACGTTCCGGTCACTTCCCGTTGATTGCTGCACAATGGTGCAATTAAGCGGGTTCAGTTTGCACGCTCGAGCTCGAATCGAACCGAGCCCAGGAAACGGTCTTAGTCAGCGTATTTTTCCTACGCCTAGACGACGCTGCGTTTCTCGTGCCCCCTTCCATTGTTGCTTGTTCCTCTTCTTCACCAAGTGCTCCCGATGCTGTCTCGTTTGCCTGCGCACAATACTTACACCGATTTGCCGATCCGCTCGGAAGTGTCCCCATCGCGCCTCGAACCGTGGCTGCTGGAAGGCGATACTTCTTTGTTCGAGGTACCTAAAATGGAAAGAGAGAAAAGGCGACGCAGATAGAATCGTGCTTCGTGCTCCTCCTCCGAGTCCATCTGTTGCATGCGGTGTACAATCGCGCGCGCACTTGCACGGATGGTTGGCGTAGTACGTACCGTCCTCCGATAACATATTGTCCCCCGTGACCGACATTGCGGCCCCTTTGCCGCCCTATTTGCAGTACGCACTCTTCGCAAGTAAGCTATTTCCGCGCTCCGGTCGCTGCGCTAAGCCTCACATACGGCGGCGGGTGGTGGACACGGTGGACAGCCTCTTCAGAAAATATTACACAATCGCCGGTCGCGACCGCCGATACGCACCCGGCAACTGAAGCACTGTGTTTCTCCTCACACGCAATCTGTTTATGTCCTCTGCTGAAGAGGCTACTCGGCGGTCCCAATCATATGGTGGGTTAAGTAAATGGCACGGTACACGGTTTGCACTGTGAAATTGCGGCAGGCGTAACAGACGGAATAGGATCATCTAAAGGTAGCACACATCGAAGGGCCGCGGTACACCGGATATAACATCACTTTGCTAGGATTATGCTACAGGACAGGGAGTTTTCTCTTGTTTTCTAGAGCGAGCACAGCTCGTCCATCGTCGGTCCGAGATTCCTCGAGTTTCTTTTCAGCACCATTCCCCTGGACAGCCTCCTACGCAACTGTTTTGGTTTCGGATCGCGTAGATGTGTGTGTACACAAGGTTGGCTCACGCGGGGAAGAGAGCTGTCAGTTTGTGACAGCAGCGGTGTTGTTTGCTAGATTTTGGTATTATTTTTCATGATTGTACCTAAAAGAACTTTTTTAAATAATAATTTGAGTGATTAAATTGCATTTTTTGCCATTAAAAGTGCTTTTGTATGTGTATAGATTATTTGTGTTGTGTTTTTCCTGATGTGATCCAGCCTCTCCTCCGGATCAAAACAAACAACGCATAAACGTTCAACGCCTGCTGTCAAGCTGGCTGCGCGGTGTGTCAAGCTATTTGTTTACCTCCATCGCGAACATCGCATCCCGAAAGCGCAACACGAAAAATCGGCATTTTCCTCCCCATCCGGACACAACAATTCGAGCGCAATGGGAACGGACGACCTCAACAAGGGGGAGAAAATCCTGAACGGATTCCAGATGTAAGTTTCGCTCGCGCCGTGGCGTTTGTGCTCAGTGAACATTTTCCATCGCAAAACCATCCCATTCTCGGCAGCAACTGGATGATACTGCGGGACGCGGACACGGGCAAGATCATCTGGCAGGAGAACAAGGACTTCTCCTGCCCGGACGTGGAGCACGAGGCGAAGGTGCCGGTAAAGATACTCAGCTTGCGTGCCGTCTCGCGAGAAATCAACTTCAGCACGGTCGAAGCGATGGAAAACTTTCGACTCGATCAGAAGGTAAAGGGGACGAAGCATCATTCAGGTGTAATTATCGATTAATTAATTGGTCTTTCGTGCGCATTCGTTTGTTTTATGTTTCCGTGCACTCCACCCACCACATCCCGACCCACGTAAAAGGTCCTGTTCAAGGGGCGCATCATGGAGGAGTGGTTCTTCGAGATGGGATGGGTCAGCCCGAACACGACCAACACCTGGCAGTCGACCATCGAGGCGGCACCCGAGTCGCAGATGATGCCGGCGAAGGTACTGAACGGAAACGTGACCATCGAGACGAGCTTTTTCGATGGCGAGACGCTTATCAGCAAATCGGTCGTGCGGTTATACTACATCTAGGTGGAATGGTCGGAGCGCTGTCCGGGAGTGGGCGGCCAGCCCGCCGGACGCGGCAACTCTAGTTCAAACTTTTTTCAACGAAATCTTATCTATTCTCGCTCTTTGCTACCGATGCGATGCTGATATATGTGAAAGCTTGCCCAACCTCATGGGACCACACACGAACACAGTTACGTTATAGGACACTTTCAAAAAGGGCACCAGCATAATCGCGTTCATACTACTTTTGTCACCTGCAACAGTCAGCACAGTCAGACAGAAGAAGCATTTTGTTGCAGTCCCAAACAAACACACCATAAGTAGGTAGTGCCGGAAATGAACGACCGTTTTACAATATTACTATAACATAAAAATGCACATCAACGCAAGCAGCAGTTGTTGCGGAAACGGCAACAAGAACAGCAGTATAACACACACATTATTTCATGTTAAATATTCACATTCGAGTCACTTAAACGCGCTCGCCCTTGGCGCCCTGTTAACTAGAAAACAAAACAGGAACTATAATGATAATGATAGGCAATAATCACTGGATTAAGCACCGTTTTAAGTGTAAGTCAATTTTTTACATTAGTATAAGCGAAGCTGAACTACCTGCTTAAGTTCAGCTTCAAGGAAGCTGTGTCTTTTATTTTACATAACGTTAAATACATGTCACCAAATGTACGTAAGCAATAGCCGGTTGGTGTTTATGGTTTCATGACCACATCCGAAAAAAGGGGCATTTATCCACTCAATAAGATCACCTTCAGATGGGCAACGAAAGAAACAATTATGGCCCTAACAGTTCGCTGCGCTTATATTCTTGAAACCTTCTGGGTAGTGTGGGATTCAACAGTTTTTAACTGCATGAGGCGAGAAAGCTTTTCTCACGATGTCGAACCACCCCATCTAATGGCCGAGCTCATAATTTAAATTTCTATGTATGCCTTATAGCCTCATTTGGAGGCTGATTCTGCTGATTTCTCTGCAGGATAATCGTTGCTTTGAATGTTTAAGCAGACTTAGAGGAAACGTGATTGTAATCATTCGTGGTGACTTCAACGCATATTGATCACAACGAAAATCTTCTCGGAATAGTACTGCAATACATCTTGAGAAATTGCCTACTAGATCAACTGTGGCCCAAAGCACAGAGCGTATTTTGTAACCACAAGTTTTCTTCCTGAATACAACACTGGCACCCAGCTGTCAAATCCCGAAATATTGTAAACAAACAAATCCTGATAAACGAACCGGGTGTTTTTCAGTGTTGTGCTTGATTCCAGCGTAGATATTTAACTTTGATCCGATAAATACAGTTCTGTGCTAGTATGACGCTGCCCGAGGCGCTGCTAAAGCGCCTTGCCAAGCGTGGCATCATACCGGATGCAGCTAATAAGGCAGGCTCATGGGTGAAACTCAACCACCGAAACCGGCGGGAGATGGTGATTCCGACCGGGAACGTGACCGTGAGTCAGAAAACTCTTCCGACCGCGATTCGGACGACAATGGGGACAACAACGACGAGCTGGACGACGACAAGCGTGAGTCGGAGATTGTCAACGAGGAAATCATCGCCGAAGATTACGACGAGTACGACCAGGTTAACCCGGAGTCGTTCGAGTATGCGTCGAAGAAGAAGAGCAACCCCGCCCACGACTGGACGGAGAAGATGAAGCAGAAGATGACCAAGCGGTACGGTTACCAGTCGGTGGACGGCTGCCAGAACAAGTACAACATCTACCACCTCTGCACGATGTACTGCGTCAAGCGGTACGGTGAGGTCGAGTTCGATATCGAGAAGGAGTACGAGAAGCGCGTCAAGCGGCTACTGGAGCGCTATCCGTTGCCGAAGCACTGGCGCAAGGAGTACGATATCGGTTGCCGGGCGTTCTACTTCTACAACAAGGAGACGCGCGTCGTTTCCTGGCTACCGCCGACCCATCCGGATGCGAAGCTCACAAAAAGCGCCAAGCTGCTGCGGCGCGAGCTGATGGAGGAGCAGAAGCGGAAGGATGCGGCCAGCGAAGCCATCCCGCCGACGGTTGTCGTGGAAAGCTATCCTCCGTCGGCCGTACCACCGACACCGAAGGCACTGATCGGACCGACGAACACGGCCGCCCAAGCACCGGCAGCGGGTGGTGGTGGTGGTGGTGGAGGGGAAAACCTTCGGCCACCCGTCGTGAATCCACCGAAGCGGCCACCCAAGCCGACTGGCAGGGAGGACGACAAGCGACCACGTACGTTCTCGACCGGGAATGATTCCGGCGATGGGACGATGGCGGACACGGTGGACCGGGAGCGTGACTATCGCGACCGCAATCGGGACAGACGCGATCGTGACCGTGACCGAAGAGATCGGGACCGTAGTCCACCACCGGCACGGGGAGATGAGTAAGTAATATGCACAAGCAATTCATTCGTCGTTTGGCCTCAGTGTTCGGGTGAACCGAACACCTCGGGAGGGTAACTGATGTGGTTAATTTGAGTGGTGCTTTCTCGTTTTGTGTTGCAGCAACCGATTCGGAGCACGCGATCGGAACCGCGACCGGGACCGGGAGCGCGATCGTGACCGTGACCACCGGGGGGAGCACCGTGACCATCGGCGTCCACCACGCGGCCCACCAAAATCGGCCCCGCTCGATCCGATGGATCCGGCCGCCTATTCCGACATCCCGCGCGGGACCTGGTCGGCAGGATTGGAGACGGCCGCAACCGGCACGAAGAAGGAGAAGGAAGAGCGCAAGAAGCAACAGCAGCAGAAAGGACCAAAAGAAGATGGCGCTGGCGACGATGAGGAAGGTACGGAGGGTGCGCATGAGGTGCTTAAGATTTCCGTCGTTAAAGAATTCCACCAAACTCAAGCGGGAAACGACGCGGAAGACGACGAGGATGACGACGACGCCGAGGATACCGTTTGAGCTTGTGCTTCAGTTTTCAGTTCTCTCCCGTAACGTAACTTTCCGTTTTTCTCCATTTATTGAAGGATGTTTGCACGCTATCTATTAGCAGAACATCCTTTGGATGCACGCACAGGTATTTGCACTTGGTTTACACGTTCTCCCGTCGTACATATGTATGCGTGTAGTCTAATTGTAAGTTTATCTAGCTCAGCACAGTGTGTGCACAGGTTTGAACTGTTTTGTGTGAAATCTTTTCGTGTTTCCGATTATACTTCCTCTCTCTCTTTTAACAAACTCCCTTCCCTAGTGAATGGATAACGCAAAAGAGATGGAAAAAATAAAACGCTTGCGTTTCTCCCATAACAAAACATCCTTATCCAATCTTATTGGGAAATAAGAGAAACGTCGGTCGGCTTTCCGCTCTGACTCTAACCTAATTGCGCATTCCAGAAACGCGCTTGCACAACATTATGGCGATGCCCGGCAGGAAATTTGTATTAAACTGGCAAAAAAGGCGTTTATTACGCATTAACAAAGCGTTGGTTTAGAGCGGATTGCATACTTTTTGGCGCAAATTTGCTAAATGCTCCCTAAAGTATGCAATCTGCCCAAAAAAAACGCTTTTTCAACGCATCGCGAACGACTTTCTCAACCAGTCGAATCGATTGCACGTAAACTTCATCCGTTCGGTCGGGATAAATTCATCGTAGAGCACAGCTTTCCCTCGCAGGAAATGCTCAGGAAGTGCGTGGGGTGACAGTCCCCAAATGAAACCTTAACATCGAAAGTAATTTGAGCGCCTACAAAACGTAACCCTAACAAGTATCGAATACAATAAAAACAAGTCGCTGCTGCGTCGACCGTGGTGCTCAAAATATAAACAAGTGTACGTACATACTAACAGCGGAGGGGCGGAGGGCGAGGATGGACAGCAGCGCGCTTCGTTGCACAAGAAATCCCATTCGTCTAACATTGACATAAAGTATAACATTCCACTGAAGGATTGAGACCACGTCTTGAATCTTGCCACCGCGCCTGGCTCAAAGAAGCTAAGGGTCGTTTCAATCTATCGCATCTGTGAAGCTCCTTTGGCTAAACCGTATTACTAACCCCTCTCCTTTGGCGCGGGTTTGTGTCCCGGGAGGCTTGGCGCCTAGATGTATGCAAAAGATTTTATCCAGTGTCATAGTTGGGTAAAACTGTAGCTCGCGCTAAACAAATGAGTTGCATTGCATACCTTTAGGCGCAAAGTTCCCATCACGACACAACCCTATACCCCTGGGTAGGGTAATAATACAGCATTGCCGACAGTTTCTGTTGCTTCCATTTCGATCAATAATCATTACCGCATTGCAACAAACAAAAAATAGTAACTCTACCCTTATAAACTCCTAACCTACGTGCTAAACATATTCCCTTCTCTCTCTCTTTCGCTCTCTATCTTCATGGTTGTGTGCGTTGTTGGTCACCTTATCTCATACTTTTTCTATCTAAGGAGCAACTAAGAAAACGAGCGTATCCGAAACGGATACGCACTAGGAATCTAACGATAACCTCCCCCCAGCAGCACGGAGAGCGAGGCAGCTTACACACTAGGCGAGATTGTTTCTATAGGTGTATGGGTGGTTCTGTGCGTGGTATAACACGGACTCCAGTAGAAGCACCAACGTTTCGTTCATCGTGTTTCCTTGGCTATGGAAGGAACAGGACAGATATATACGCAGGATAAATGGAAATGGGAAGAGGGAGCCCAAAGAGAGGTAAAAAAGCTCGCAGGGTAGACACAAACACAAAAGTTTACAATTGAAACAAAAAATCTATAAAATCTGGAAGGCCACACTGTGATGATATTACACCTAGAAATACGACTAATATTACTTCGTTACTAAAACGTCCAACCTAGCATTGCAAACCCGGCGTAGGACAACAATTCCCGTGGTGAGGGGAGCGGCTGTTGGCAGCACCATTAAAAAGGAGAAGCACAAACTCTCATCACATGAGAGTAAGAAAAATAACCCCAGTGTCTACGTAACTAAACAGCACCAAGCGCGACAAACGTGGTAAAACGTTTAACTATACCGAGTTCGGGGAAGCTTGGCTGAAATCTCTCTCCCACATTCTACCTCCAATATGGATCGATGCGGTTCCCACATTCCGGGGCTGCTGTTGTGGTGGGATGCAGCAAATAAGACACTAAAGGGAAATCGTGGGCGATACGGAGGGGGGAAGTTTGGCACATAGTTGTAGATAGGTCACTAATGGGGAGGAGGGGAAGGGGGTACCCTCGCCGCGACTCCATCATCCCCCGAGAGGACTTCTTAAGTGGCACTGGTATTCTGTGTGTGAAGTAGCTGGAAAAGGAAGCCCGAAAACAGAGAAAATCATTAGTTAATTGTTCAGTGGGCTAGCAGGGATGAGCAACCGATTATTCGAATATTTGATACGATAATTATTCGCAAAGACTTGCCAGACTTGAGTAGGAGAAAAAAAAGAAAAGCAGGTTGCTCACCCCTGAGAAACACGGCGCGGTCGCTACTCACCATGTGCATCACGAGTATCTCCTTCGTCTTGAACGAGATCGGACAGAGTTTGCACTTGAACGGTTTGTCATTGTCGTGCTCGGCGTAGATGTGCGCCTTCAGGTTGTTCAGGTGCACGAACGTCTTCCGGCAGCTTTCGCAGTTGTACACCTTGGGCCCGGACGAGCTCGCTTCGCTTTCCTCGATCTGCTGCAGCAGCTCCCGGTGCACGGTCGGTGTGCCGGTGCCGTTCGTGAGCTCCGGACGAGCTCGCTTCGCTTTCCTCGATCTGCTGCAGCAGCTCCCGGTGCACGGTCGGTGTGCCGGTGCCGTTCGTGAGCGATGAATCCGGCTGCTGGTGCCTTTGCTGCTGCTGCTGCTGGTGGAGTTGCTCAGCATCGTCATCGATCAGTATAACCTCACCCGGAGGCTGCTGGCTGGATGAGGGTGGAATCGTGTGCGGCTTCGGGCCCTTGCCGGCACGGACGTTGCTGTGACCGTTGGTTCGCGCGCGGGCCTTCGCGGCGGCAGCAGAATACTGACGTTTCGTGCGCCCCGTTTGCTCCCTTGCCGCCACCGTCGGCTGTTGCTCATCCGAATCCGAGCTGGGCGTTGGGCTGCCCGGCGATGACAGTTGGGTGCCGAACGTCGCCGGAACGTTCTCCATGTGCACCACATCCCCAAACTGCGTCTGCTTGATAATGGCCGGAGTTAGCTCCGTTACTGCGGTCGCGCCACCCGCGCCGCCACCTCCTCCCCCCACCCTCGTCGCATCGTTCGTGCGCGGGTGGTAGCGCAGCCGGTGCGCTTTGAAGTCCAGGTACGAGCTGAACAGCTCGCCCTGGCACCGATCGCACCGATACACCCCGTTCACCGAGTGCATCTCGATCACGTGGTTTTCCAGCCGCGTCGGCAAGCTGTACGTGCGGTAACAGATGTCACACTCGTACCGCTGCGACGAGTGGGCCTTCAGGAAGTGCTGCTGGCACTTGCGCAGCTTCACGAACGTTTTCGAGCACTTGCCGCAGCGGAACAGGACCTTCGCGTGGTTCTTCATGTGCCGGTCGTAGTTGTGCTCGTACTTGAAGCTCGTCTTACAGTGCTTGCACACGAACGGACGGTCGTGGCGGCCGCGGGTCGCTGCCACCAGCGCCATGTGCGGACCGCCACCGCCGCCTGCCACTACGACCCCGCCGGGCGCCATTGCCAGCGCCGCCGGTCCCTCCTCCACGTACTCCTCCGGCAGGTGGTCCTCGATCGTGGTGCACTCGATCTCCGTCTGATCCGCGTAGCCCGGCGGTACGACGTAGTTGACAGCTCCAGCCCCGTCGTCCTCGCCAGTCGCCGGGATTGCGTACGTATCGGTGCCAACGGTGTAGTAAATCTTGTGCCCGCCTCCCCCATCCCCATCCGGTTCGTCGAGCTCGTCCGGGTGGGCTTCGCGGCGCACGATCGCACCGGCCGTAATGTACTCCGTCATCGTGCCGTCCTCCGAGACGTACTGTATCTTAGTACCGGCGATCGGCTGCTCCGGTGGCTGTTGCTCACCGTACTCCGCGTTGTGCTGACCGTCGCCTATGATGATCTCGTTGCCGGCAGCTTCCCCCACAAACGGCACGTGCCCGCCCGTCTCATCCATTACATCGTCGGCCACGAGCACACCGCCATTATGCTGGGGAACGGCACCGCCCAGCTCGATGAATTCCTTCTCTTCTTCCTTCACCTTCGACAGGTGCAGGGCGCGCTCGTCGTCCGCACTCTGGTCGGGCTTGTCCGACGCAATTACCTTCATAGATGATACACAATAGATCGTATTGATTGGATAAGGTTAGGATCCAACTGGGATAGAACTTGAAAAAGGCCCAGCGAAGGCAACCGCTAAACCAGGGTTTAAGGCGGTCCAATGATACGAAGACGTCATAGGAAATTACCATTTACAAGAATCGTTGAACACATCAATAATATCGAAGTCATCCAGCAAGAATCAGTGGTTTAGTCGTCGTGTCAGTGGACAGGGAAGCCCAACAATCCTCAGCAATCGACGTCACAACACCGCCACTGTTTGATGGTACACCAGAAGCTACACGAAACAACATTTATTCCTTCTACTGGCTATCGTAATCACATTTGCACATGTTCTGCGCAAAACACATTGAACAACACAACACCATCCAATAGGAGAGAAAACAATGGATCGTAACGGGCTCGTTATCAAAAGAAACAACGAAACAAAATACCGAAAGGCCTACTTAGACTAGTATAACGCGCGTACGTCTAGACGCTGGTGCCGGTGCCGGTGGCAGCAGACCGACGTGCTCCTGTCTCTGCACTGCGTTACACATCCAGACATCCCGGCCGCTCGGTTACTGGCTGGATGAGGGTGGTTCTGGCGTTCGGCAATCATTATTTTCCGTGTCGTTCTTCTTTGCGCTCTCTTTTCGCCGTCTTGTTTGCCTACTGTGTGAGGTGCTTGCTGTGGCTGCTGGCGTGATGGGGTTTGGTGGACGACACTGCAGACGGACACTTTCGGTGGGAGCACTGCCTGGAGCTGGCCATTGATCGTGTTGTTTTTTATCGTTTGATTCGATTAGGATTTTATAGGTGGTGTTTGGTTAATTTTTCTCTCACGTTATGTGCACTCTGTTTTGCTGTTTTCCATTGTCGTTTGTTGTTGTTTTGT
>KZ068539.1:13799-33186 GCA_002091845.1 Anopheles cracens | reverse complement strand
AGCACCAGCGTACGCGCTGTGAGGCAACCTTGCGTGTACGTGTGCTTTTTTTTGCGCGTTGCCGCCGGTTACCGACACCGCCAGAAACTCCTCTTCGCAATGCCCGGTTGTTTTCTTGGGCCTGTTTCTGTTTTGTTTCTCTCCTTCACCTTCCCCGCCTTTAGGTTGCGCAACGACCTCAGCGAGGTAGAGGAAAAAAGCAAAACTCGACGCAGAGAAACGAGATCGCCTTTTTGGCACGTCTCGGTCATGCGAACACAGCCAAACAACCCGATGGTGTGTCCGACAAATGATTCATCCCTCGGACGGACGAACCCCTGCCTTACAACAGGCACCGGGGGGCACGACGGACGCGGCGGCATCGCATCCAATTCATGTCCGCGTTCGTTGCTCCCATCGTTCCTACCGCCCGGGGAAGATGATTAGCGTTCGATAAAGGCATGATTAGGCAGAAAACGCAGCGCAGTACGTGCGAGGCACGCTAATTCCGCAAAAACACCGACCGAAGTCCGAAGGTGGCGGTTGTGCAGCAACGCTAGACGCACGTTTTCGCGAAACCAGGAAGATGGGATCCGAAACGCCACCAAAAATCACCCTCGAGGGGTGGCCTCGCCAAGAGGCTGTTCTGTTTTTTATTATTCGTTTGCAGTAATTACTTCTTGTCTGAAGATGATCCACTGAGGTATACAACAAAAAACAGGGCGAAGAACAAGCTGTTAACCAGACGTAATTGTGACAATTGAAAAGATCCTTCTATTCACTCAATACGGACAATACGGACTGATCCATTCTGCAATTGGATATGAGATCGCCCAGACCCGAATCCAAGGATAGGATCCAGATACATCAAGAGATTTAGATCCATTCAAATATTGACCTCTGGACTGAATTTGAATGAAAATCCGTCGTTCACTTGTTTGTTTATTCATGACAGGGTTGGGTTATCCAACAGTAACAAGAGCAGATATCCCCAACCCTGTTCTAGATGCAATACAATCTTTCCGAAACGGGTTGTTTCTTGAGAAAATCTTGTACATTACCAGATGTTCCTCTCCAACATTGTGGTGTAAAAAGGATTAGAATGTCACATTAAAACTATAGAGTAGTTTGAATGATGGAGGAATTTCATGTTTTCTGCTTGTTTGTAAAATTTTCAAACACTGGAATCTCTAAGGTCTAAGAAGTTGCAATTAATCCAGACTGAAGATCGTTTATATGAAACTTCCAGCTCTCCATATGTTTGACTCCATATCACATTCCAAATAAGGTACTAAATAAAGGATTCCAAAAATACTCCATATCATATCTGCTGGAGGACAGACTTATACTAACATACTCTAAGCGCAGTTCATGTTTTCCGAGAGCTATATGTTTAATGGATCTATCCTAATCGCTTGAGATATGTGTTTAATTCCAATCTTCCACGTGCAGGCTTAACTGATACTTTTAAACTAAACAGTAATGGGAATAATGCCTTACCTTTCATAAACAAACGCTGGACCGGCGGCAACAACATCGCCCTTGTTGCCACGAACGTTTTAATCCTTTGCCACCTCCAAAGGCTCCACCACGACAACACCCACTAATACCACCACGGCCACTAATCCTTGCTTGCACTGTCGTGTCGTCTAGCCGCGTACCTAAGCTAGTAGGCATGTGTGAGCGGCGATCGCCCGAAAAACAAAAACCTATGATTGCACGCACCTACACAAGCTGCATGGAGGGGGGATAGAAAATGGTTTTGTTTAAACATGAAAAATCACACAATTCCATTACACCAAAAAATGACATTTAAAGCTCCCGAAAAGTAAACCCACCCACTCACACAGCCACACAAGCACGCGCGCGCGGGTTCGATAAAAGGCTCCCCCCAACAGCTTGCAGAAGCCACCGCACTAAAAGTCGAGAAAACACAATCCACCGTCTTCTTGGTTGACTTTGTCGCGTTTCTTCTTTTTCCTCCTTGCTGGGGCCACTCGCGAGACTCGCGTTCTTTTGCTGTTCGTCTTCATTCAACAGCGGCAGCAGCCCAGCAGCAGGCGCAGAGTTTATTGACATTAAAAAACACCCCATCACCACCACTACTACCGCTGCTCTCCAACACACACTCACACACGGTGGAGACGCGATGCACGACGAGCACTGGGAGCAATAACAACAACAACAGCGCTCATCGTGGCACACACACGCGCACGCAGGATGTGTCATCTTTGCGGTGTGTTTGAGCGAGCGTGTGTGTGTGATGCGATGGTCGGCTCGAACAGGTAACAACCCCCATCTTCCGCCAACCCTTATTCCTACGTGTGTGTGTGTGAGCAAGTGGGTGAAGGGGATGTTACAGGTAGATGATGATGTGTGTCTTCTCTCGCTCGCTCTCTTTCTCTCTTTCTCCCACTCTTTGTTGCGTTCCTTTTTTAGCTAGTGTGTCAGTGTGTGTGGCGCGGCTCTTGTGAAAGCCTACCACTTCGTTGGGTTTGTGTTTTTTGTTGTCTTTTTTCGTGGAAAGCGTTGGTCGCCGCGCAAGAACCCGTTGGACTTGCCCCACCTTTCACGACCTCCCCCCATTGTAACTCCTTTTCAACCCTTTACGGGGCACACATACAACCGTCGCGAATCGCGTGTCCACCGAAACACACACGTACGCAGGGATTCGAGATTCTTGCGAAATGGAACTTTAAAAGCAGGTAGGCTCTGAGTGTTACTTTCTTTTCGTACGTTTTTCTTCTCACCCCATCTTACATTCTCCACACAGGAGAGCGGTCGACGCGGTTGGTATAAAAAAAAACCTAGCCTAGAGACTCCGTGATTGTAAGGGGGGTTGTTGTTCTTTCACTCGCGCACACCACACAACGAACACAAAGAAACACTGCTGCAGGCCCGAAAAGACTGATGCAATTTGCGTATTGTTTTCTTTGTTTTTGTGTTTGTTTTGTTTCGATGCATTTCCGGTTATAGGTGGCACAATAACTGGCTGAGATTATCCGACACCACAATAGATGCACAATACGGACACACACACGCGCAGCTTCATCTTATTATCCTGTCAACACTGCACCGCCACCCACTCGCAACTTTCTTTCCAAGCCCGGAACAAGCTTTCTTTTTGTCGTTTGTCTACCCGAGTACATGAACAAACACACACACATGCACAACAGTTGCGCTGAACTTGAACTTTCGCAAAAGCGCACAACACAGACAGATAGAGGATGATGAAGGGCCATTTTTCTTCCATTCTCGTGTTTTTTTTATGTTGGAGCTTGGGGGCGTCGAGAAGAAAGGCTCACTACGGCACGAGAGACACGCGGAGATGGCATATAACATAGTTGCATTTTTAAACAAAATCACTTGTTTTTTGTCTTATAAAAATCACTCATTTTTAAATCACATAAACTGTTGTAAAATGTATAGTTCAGATATTTTTTTTTTCAATCATATTGTCGCATTTAACTCCACTATCGTTTTTCACTAGACGGTACTCTCCACTTGCATATTTTTGATGTATTTTTTATCGAACTTACAAACGGTTGAGATATTTTTGAAATAATCATCAACTACACTCACGCTAATTTCCTATGGCTCGGTGTCCCCGAGACGGGCGTTTGGAAAAACTCATGCACGCTTGCAGAAGCCACCGCACTAAAAGTCGAGAAAACACAATCCACCGTCTTCTTGGTTGACTTTGTCGCGTTTCTTCTTTTTCCTCTTTGCTGGGGCCACTCGCGAGACTCGCGTTCTTTTGCTGTTCGTCTTCATTCAACAGCGGCAGCAGCCCAGCAGCAGGCGCAGAGTTTATTGACATTAAAAAACACCCCATCACCACCACTACTACCGCTGCTCTCCAACACACACTCACACACGGTGGAGACGCGATGCACGGCGAGCACTGGTAGCAATAACAACAACAACAGCGCTCATCGTTGCACACACACGCGCACACAGGATGTGTCATCTTTGCGGTGTGTTTGAGCGAGCGTGTGTGTGTGATGCGATGGTCGGCTCGAACAGGTAACAACCCCCATCTTCCGCCAACCCTTATTCCTACGTGTGTGTGTGAGCGAGTGGGTGAAGGGGATGTTACAGGTAGATGATGATGTGTGTCTTCTCTCGCTCGCTCTCTTTCTCTCTTTCTCCCACTCTTTGTTGCGTTCCTTTTTTAGCTAGTGTGTCAGTGTGTGTGGCGCGGCTCTTGTGAAAGCCTACCACTTCGTTGGGTTTGTGTTTTTTGTTGTCTTTTTTCGTGGAAAGCGTTGGTCGCCGCGCAAGAACCCGTTGGACTTGCCCCACCTTTCACGACCTCCCCCCATTGTAACTCCTTTTCAACCCTTTACGGGGCACACATACAACCGTCGCGAATCGCGTGTCCACCGAAACACACACGTACGCAGGGATTCGAGATTCTTGCGAAATGGAACTTTAAAAGCAGGTAGGCTCTGAGTGTTACTTTCTTTTCGTACGTTTTTCTTCTCACCCCATCTTACATTCTCCACACAGGAGAGCGGTCGACGCGGTTGGTATAAAAAAAAACCTAGCCTAGAGACTCCGTGATTGTAAGGGGGGTTGTTGTTCTTTCACTCGCGCACACCACACAACGAACACAAAGAAACACTGCTGCAGGCCCGAAAAGACTGATGCAATTTGCGTATTGTTTTCTTTGTTTTTGTGTTTGTTTTGTTTCGATGCATTTCCGGTTATAGGTGGCACAATAACTGGCTGAGATTATCCGACACCACAATAGATGCACAATACGGACACACACACGCGCAGCTTCATCTTATTATCCTGTCAACACTGCACCGCCACCCACTCGCAACTTTCTTTCCAAGCCCGGAACAAGCTTTCTTTTTGTCGTTTGTCTACCCGAGTACATGAACAAACACACACACATGCACAACAGTTGCGCTGAACTTGAACTTTCGCAAAAGCGCACAACACAGACAGATAGAGGATGATGAAGGGCCATTTTTCTTCCATTCTCGTGTTTTTTTATGTTGGAGCTTGGGGGCGTCGAGAAGAAAGGCTCACTACGGCACGAGAGACACGCGGAGATGGCATATAACATAGTTGCATTTTTAAACAAAATCACTTGTTTTTTGTCTTATAAAAATCACTCATTTTTAAATCACATAAACTGTTGTAAAATGTATAGTTCAGATATTTTTTTTTCAATCATATTGTCGCATTTAACTCCACTATCGTTTTTCACTAGACGGTACTCTCCACTTGCATATTTTTGATGTATTTTTTATCGAACTTACAAACGGTTGAGATATTTTTTAAATAATCATCAACTACACTCACGCTAATTTCCTATGGCTCGGTGTCCCCGAGACGGGCGTTTGGAAAAAAAACTCATGCACAAGAAACCCCTGCAACACTTGCGATGAAACTCATCGCAGCAGTTAAAAAAAAATCGTGCTGTGCGAAAACGGCGGAAAAAGATCGTGTTAATCTCCAACTCAACACTCCATTTACACGCCCACAGCAGAGACCGCACGCGCGCACGTCTGCTCTTCACGATGTTTGTTTTGTTTTTGAAAAAGAATAAAAAGAGCAGAGCGCGATGACAGCGTTGTGCAAGCAGAACTGGATGCAGCGATGGTCCGTGCACGATTGCTGTCAGCGCCCTCTACAGTGGCACCGATGACAGTAGACAATGGAACGGACGTTGAGATACGATGGGGATGGATGCTTTATTTGGTGATTTGTTTATAAAAATACTAATTAAATTACAAAAAATATTTTACTCTCGCTTTACAGGTAAATGTATGCGTATTTTATGTTCACAGATTACTGACGTTTCTTTCTTTACATGAGCCAACCCCGATTGTTTCTATTTTTAGTAACACGATTTGACAGTAACGTTTTGAAGTAAGTTTTTAAATAATGTAAACCGTTGAATAAAACATTACGAATTAGTTCAGTTCATTTCAGTGCCGATTATATCAATTCACAGAATAAGGTCATACATTTTGTACAGGAGTTTACATCTTTATGTGTTCCAATAGACATATAATTTGTTTGAGAGGCTGAAACGAATGTCGTGTAAAGGTAAAAAAAGTTGTTTTAATGCGTAACAATGTCAATTTAAAAGGATTTACTCTCTTGTACTATTCATTCACGCTCTAAATTGTATGACTATCAATTTTAGTCCTAACGAGCTATATTGAAATCAACTACCAAACAGTGGTAGAAAATGCTGCTTGGGTAGTGAACAAAAAGTGGTGCGAGTGTCAAATACCAACCGTCGAAAATTGAAATTGCTAATTCGCGACTTCATTTGTTGGCTGGTCTTCGTAAATTTCTGAATATTATGTTCATATAATGTTCTCATTTGGATTAAAACTAAGCTGTCGAGCAGAAATATACGAAGAACCTAATAAATTGCCCTTTGCCGGACTGTGACATGTTTGTAAATTTAACGGTCTCCGAGGTTTGAAAAGTGGCAGTTCAATAGCGCTGTCAGTTTTCTCACCACAAATAGGAATGAGCTAGGTTGGCTCATGAAATAGAACATACAGTTCTTATACAGCCACCTTATTATGCTCTATTTATCAGCTGTAAGCTATGAATATATCCAATTTTATGTTTTCTAAGCTCTAAATCAGCTAAAATGAATGTAAAAGTATTTACGTATGTTTCCATCAATGAATATCGCTAGGAAAAAGATGAACACGTCGATCTCTGCTGTCATCGGAGCCACCGTAGAGGGCGCTCTCAGCAATCGTGCACGGACCATCGCTGCATCCAGTTCTGCTTGCACAACGCTGTCATCGCGTTCTCCTCTTCTTCTTTTTTCAAAAACAAAACAAACATCGTGAAGAGCGGACGTGCGTGCGTGCGTCGTCTCGTCCTGTAGAAACGGTCGTGTAGCAGAAGTTGTGCATTGTTTTTGAACCCCCCGAGAAACAAATTTACGGACGGCACTGTGACCGCCACGTTATTGTCGCAAAGTTCGTGTGCGCGTGAGTGTGTGTGTGCGCGCATTCGCACGCGAGAAGCAAATAGAGGTTTTGATAATCCCCGAAACATCGCTATTGTGTGCGTGCGTGTGTGGTGGTAGCAAAGTGGCGGCAGCGACCTAGGATTAACCCCATTCTGTAGTGTAGCGCGCGGGTCAATCGGCCCCGTGATAGTGAGAAGAAACGCAGTGAGACGCGTGTGAGAAGCAGCGTTCTTTCCTCTTTTTGCCCCGCGTATGGAGCCGCCGTAGTATATTGTCTCCTATAAAGTAATTAGGCGAGAAGTAGCGTTTAACAGCTCTTACGCCGTGTGTAAGTGAGTGTGCGTGTGTGCTATCATTTTGTGGCAGATTTTTGTGTGTGGCGCTCCTCTGCGCGGCGCGTTCTACGGTAAAATCCTGCTGCTGGTTGTGGTGGTATTGGTGTGCGTGTAAAGAAGAAGCAGGCAGAATACGCAGCACAAAAGCAGGATTAGAACCCGTGCCAACAGCAGCAGCAGCAGCAGCAACAGCGAGACGCCGGAAGCAGAGTAGCGAGCACCTAAACAGCAGCAGCTGCAAATGAATGTAAATATGCAGGCACGATGCAGCATCGAATCAACTTCCCGCAGGTTCTGTGGCAGATGACGCCGCCGGATGAGTTGCAGCAGGCGAGACGACGACCATAACCTTGCAGCTCTTGTGAAGATGACGTGAGCGTAAGACAGCCCATGTGTGTGCGTGTTCTTCTCCAGCGCTTTACGGCAGTGTGCGTGCCGTATCGTGCGGAGTATAGAAGGAACACAAAAAACGGCATGGCGAACGCGAGTGCGATGTGAGCAGAAGAAGTGCCCAAAGCAAGCAAGCCAACTCACACATCTCGGGTCTCATAACCAGAAGTAAAGGCTGCATTTCTTTTAACTCTTTTTTAGACGATGCACCTGACTCCCGATGATGATGATGATGGTGATGTTAATGACGGTTGTCCGC
Organism: Anopheles cracens; assembly: GCA_002091845.1. Lineage (NCBI taxonomy): Eukaryota > Metazoa > Arthropoda > Insecta > Diptera > Culicidae > Anopheles > Anopheles cracens. Next base: position 25,259 of record KZ068539.1, on the reverse strand, counting down.
AGTGGAGTGTGCGATCAAATCAACCTCATCCGGTCTGTTAAAGAACGAGAGAGGAAGACAGAGAGGGAGAGGAGACTGGAGTTTGCATTTGCGGCTTGTTGCAATTCATGTCTCGCGCGCAGAATTCGCAGCCACCACGCACCACACAAGCGCCATTGGCCCAGACAAATTGCATAATGCTCTTCTCGGGGTTTGTTATTGCCCTACTCCAACACTCCACCTCTTTTTTTCTCTCTCTCGTTCTCTCTTTACACACTTGTGCCGCGTCGGTGTTGGTGTTTGTCTTCGATGGCGCTTTTTCCATCCGTCGTCGAACTCCTTTGGGGCTTATGCTTCTTGACTCGCCCGAGACAATATTTAGCAACAATCGCCCAGCACAAAGTATGCGATGAGTAGGTTTCCAGCCAACCAAACAAACCAACACACACGGGCACGGAAGCATGTGTTTGTGTACTGGGTTACTTCGATCGCTGTTGCTGGCAGCGCCTTCCTCCGGATTGACCGGATTGACCAGCCTTAGAAGGCAAAACTAGAATCCGAGAACGATGGTGTTGTGTGCGCTATGCGGAAAATGGTTAGACTGCATGCCGTAAAAGGTGCACCGAAAGTTGGCGTACCTGTTCTCTCTCTAGGCTAGTAGTGGTCGTCGTCGTCGTCGTCGCTGCAACGGCGTCATCTTGCAATCTCGGCAGTCCCACAGCCAAACGCAACGGAAAAGATAGTTGACATTTCTCCAACAGAATGACGTAATTGTGCTCTTGCAACAGCTGCAACGACTGCGCACCGCCAGCATTGAATAATTGGCAAAAAAGGTTCGGCTAGAGTGAGTGTCTCTCGAATTAGGGGGGTTTTTCTCGGTACCACAATAATAAGCAAAAGTACGAGATTTCTAATCGAAATTACGCGTAAAAATGTTATCGTACCTTTAGGCAGCAGTCGTTCGTCGCTCACGGGAAAATGGACAGTGTTGAGATACGATAGATACATGTGGCAACTACGTTGGCACCTTGGATTAAACGCTGCTGCCTCAAGACACGCCGGAAACCGCTGAAAGGTCTGAATCCTCCGGAGTTTCTAACCTTAAAACTCTGGGAATGATTCAGATCCAACAGGCATAGTAAATTCTTCATTCTATTGACGTGTATCTGCTAAGAGGTGTGTGTATGTTATTTCTTATCTGGGATGATGTTGGACGCTAGATAACAACGGGCGTTTGGTACAGTTGACGCATTAAATTGGACTTGAATCCATCACGGTCTTCAAAAAAAACGAGGCTTGGGACATCAAAACGTGTTACGCCTTGGAATGCTGGATGGAAGCTCACCGCGATTGCGCATACGAATCACGAATCACAAGCCTCCCATCATCCGCATGCAAATCCGGACTCGCAAGAACCTGTTTTCTTCTTCAGCAAAGGTCGAGAGCCATAGTCACAGTTCCAGTTCCTTGTTCTGCTGGGACGGACACCTTAAGAACGTGCTGCCACGGGACACGGAATGTAAAAAAACCGACGTGACTGTGTATGTGTGCGGAAAGCATTGAATTCTTCGAAACGGTGTGCCGCACGTTTCTTCGAGCCTTATCGGGCACTCCAATGTCTCGAGGCTCATATCTTCACGCGGGGCAATATTATTGACCTTATCGACACACTGGTGGACTGGTGTGTGCTTAAAGGAAATGAGGCATCAAAGTGCTCGCAAAACAACACAACTTCTTGTCTCGTCCGTTAGTCGTACCTCCGCGTTCTCTCCGTAAGATTGCGTTTTTTTGTCTAGGGCAAGCGAGAGGCTTGATCGTGCATGGAATGGATGTTTTTTTTTCTCGTTTCTGCTACGCATAATGCTACCGAGAGACCTTCAAAGCGTGACGTTGAACCGAACACGTGGAACGCTGGGAAGTTATTCCCACCAACGTTTGCACGCTCCGCAATTGGCAAAGAGCAGGAATAACAGGTAGCTCCGCAAGTGGCTCTTCAAGGAGCGCGCGGAGCGCAGAGAGCGCGAGGAGCGCAGAGAGCGCGCGGAGCGCAGAGAGCGCGCGGAGCGCAGAGAGCGCGCGGAGCGCAGAGAGCGCACGGAGTGCAGAGAGAGCGCGGAGCGCAAAGAGCATGTAGCTCCGCAATTGGCAAAGAGCAGGAATAACAGGTAGCTCCGCAAGTGGCTCTTCAAGGAGCGCGCGGAGCGCATGAAATTTTTGCATTTAATGGAAGTCTAAAAAATATAATTTTGAAAAGGCAAATAATTTTCTTTTTTTATTTGTAATGCGAATATAATTTATAAATTTGGTAACACATTGAAACTTTTAATCTCATTTATTACGGTTACATGCTAACTATTCGTTAGTGGAGTGTATAATTAGGTCAAACCAGACAAGCTAAAGTTTTGAATTTTTATAACTTTTTCGACTATACGAGAATTATGAGTCAATTTTTGAATTGATCAATTTGGTATTCATAGATAACCCTTTAGGTAAAGGTAGTGTTCGAGAAGAAACTACCGTTAATGGCATTTATTACAATTTGAAAAGACCGAAGCTACTGCAACAAATATCCATTTGTTTCATAAATGATAAAAAATGTCTGATATTGAATGATATTGATGAATAAAATATTGGTAGCTCCGTGCGGAGCTACCTTATGTGCTCCGCTCTCCTTAGTGAGCGAGAGCCCTTCGCTCTGCTCTTTCAAAAGAGCCACTTGACTCAACACTACTGGTGGACTGGTGTGTGCTTAAAGGAAATGAGGCATCAAAGTGCTCGCAAAACAACACAACTTCTTGTCTCGCCCGTTAGTCGTACCTCCGCGTTCTCTCGCGTTTTTTTTGTCTAGGGCAAGCGAGAGGCTTGATCGTGCATGGAATGGATGTTTTTTTCTCGTTTCTGCTACGCATAATGCTACCGAGGGACCTTCAAAGCGTGACGTTGAACCGAACACGTGGAACGCTGGGAAGTTATTCCCACCAACGTTTGCATTTCAGAACTAACCTCAAATTTTAGCCCGCAGTTCCTGCTGCCGTTGCTGCTGTACAATATTTGAAGTTCAAATTCCGGCTTCGTCTCACAGCGCTGCACGGAAAGGTACACGTCGGTTTCGCCGCGCGAGTTTCTAACATGCTATTTGCTGCTGCTTGCTGCGTCGTCTCAGATACAGCAGACATTATCCGCCGCCGGGGAGGAGGCTTTCTTTTCCGTCTGCGCCAAATACGTGTGCACGTCGTCGAATAATGAAAGGAACGCCGGGCGCGCGTGTGCGTGTGTTGATATCAGTGCCCTCACCGGCCCCCGAATTTGCGAAGACCTTCGCAGACGGCTAGCTGTTTTGGCGAATGACCCAAACGAACTTGACTTTGGAATCTCGTGTCCGGTGCTTTTACCTTCCTTGCTTCCGAAACATCAAATTTCCCTTCACTACACATAATGCCACACCGCGCCATCTGCATTTCTCTTTATTAAGTTAAGATTAAGCGAACGCGGCGACGGTACACGGAGGGAAATCTTCGGAGCCGAGTTCAAATCTATCTCCGAGCGTCAGCCCAATTATGAGCCTGCTGACGCCGAGTGCCGCCAGTTCCGCCAGTTGCTCTTTCCGTGGGCTTGGTTCGGAAATTGGCCAACTAAGGCCGCAAATTGAATTATGATAGCTTAGTGTGTAATACGAACGCGCGGCGGCGGGTTGATGCGTAGAGGCTCCAACTCAATCCTACCGCCGCGGATTGAAGGACGTTCGAGAAGCACTTTCTCCCCGGCAATGACGCGGATTTTGACGCCGACTCACGGACTGGACTGGTGGTGCATGAAGAAGCATGGAGAAACAAAACCACCCCACCCTTTTACACGCATCTTCTATCCGCCCGGTCTAGTGACCTTTAAAAATATTTCATTACCGCGCGTGGCTCCGGCCTTCCCCGGCCTGATATAGCCACACGGCAAATGAATTTCCCTTCATTTGCCAAATAATAGCAATTACCGTCTTGTGGCTGTGCGTAAGTAAAACATTTAGCGTCTGCGAAGAGATGCAAAATTTCGGTTTTAGTATTTGGCCGGTTTTGCGAAATGGAGCAAACAGTCGCGCAAAGATGGCGAATTTTGAGCGATGTTATTAGTTTGTTGCGGGAGAAAGCACCTTCGCACCCTCTTTTCGCTTTTGGACAGGCCGAGAATGTCTTCATTATTGCGCGCCACGTCCTGGACGTGGTTTCTCACGTTCATTAATGGAAGGCTCGCCCGCATCAGCTGTTTCCGGGCGGAGAGTCCACTTTCTCACGACGCCCCCGGTTTGTTTTGGTTGCGCGCGAAGGACGTAGACGAATCCTTGGCAATTTTTCTTTCGATTGTTGGGTGTGTGTGTGCATGTAACGGAAAGAGCTTTTCACCGGCCGGCTGCCACACGTTCGTGGATTGTTTTCCTTCGGCAGCAGGAGCATGCGCATGGGCACGCGCTTCCTCGTGGGGTTTTCTCATGAAATCAGCTGGTTTGTGATCTGGGTTTTCTCCTACGATGGTCCTCCTCTCCGTGCAAGACAACCTGTTCGTATAAACATCGGTTTCCACCCACTCGATCGCAAGCTTTTTTTTCTTCCTAATGGGACATAACAACAAAACAACACAGAACATGTATCCACATCTGTTTTGAAACAGAAGTGCTGGTGTGTGTTTTGCATCCGCGAGTTTACATGTTCTACGGGATGTTTTCCTTTCCATTCACCATTCACCTAAACTATAGGTGGTTTGCTTTCGATCCAAATTTCCCAACGTTTTTGGTTCGTTTTCGTCGTGAAATGTTTACGCGCGACGTCATTAGCACCCTCCGGGCCGCGCTCGGGTTTTGACATAAATGAATTATTTATTTATAAAACCTTCGAGCAAAAGAAAACAGCCTCTCTTCGATTGGAAAGAGGTCATAACTTATCGCCACTTCGTGTTTGTCTAGCCTCGATACTGCTGCCGGCTGCTGCTGCTACTAATCCGGCTGCTCATTATGGCTTCGTTTTTTGTCTGCTCGCTTGTGCTAGATTGATACGAGGGTAGCAGAGGAGTCGGAGGGGGGAAGGGGAGGAGGAGGGGGTGATTGTTTACATACCGGTAATGAGCGGAAATCGATTTTTCAAGCCGATACTCCGATGCTCCGACGTGTGGAAATGTCGGCTCGCCGGGGCATGATTGAGGGCAGCTTTGAAAGGCGGGTGAATTAATTTCCTCAGCTTTTAATCGTTGCAGTTTACAGTTGACGTAGAATGCGTACCGTTTTGCTCGTTACACAGGGTAGAATTGTTTTAAACACACACGTAAAGTACGATGTAATGAGGTCTTTTTGTACGATGAAATAAACTCTTCGTGCAAATAAAAAACAACCCCCGTTCGAAGTTGATGAGTCATTGGTATAACAGTTTTAAAATAAAAACACAGAGAAGGTTTGTTGCGCGTCAGAAGGAGGATGTAAGTGTTCCACAAGTATACTGATTTGCATAATTTGGTGGGTGTGCATTTTGATCGGAGAGTTACCACTATTGTGTTCGAGTCCGTTCATATTTTGCAGACTAATGCTACACGGAAGTGTCTGCTGTTTTAGAAAAGACGCTCTCTTTATAAGCTCAAAATTACAGTCCACAATAGCGCTGTGGTGTTATGACGTAATTTTCATTAATTTTTGTTATGCTGCCAACATTTGAAACAAACAAAATGTTGCAAAAATCGCTATACGCGTTACAAAACATAATAATAATCGACAAAAAATAAAAATGTTAACACAATTTAATTACAATCGTTAACATTTGATCTAGCCTTTATACATATCTCCATAAATTGTATAAATTATGTTTATTTTAATTCATATTTGAATCAATTTTTCTCCGCAATTCCAATTGCCATGGATAGTTTAACAAGCAATCGTTAAAAATATGCATGTTTTTTTTTGTAAGGCAGAAAAAAGCTCTCGTGGACATGGCCAAACAATTGAAGCCCAAACATAACACGGAGTGGCGTTTTTTGTTCATCCTCACACTTTCTTCTCATGCGAAATAGTAGTGCCATAATTATTTACATCACCAACGGGGGGTCCGCGTTATCGCCCTTCCTATCTAACCCGCCAAAGCTCCTCGCAGCATCGCGATTGATTGATTTTTTCTCGCTCCTCGATCGCATAAAAAAGACAGGAGCATGGAGCGTTTCGGCTTAAGCGGACGGATATTGTGCGGGGTGGGTTTAGCGCTTCTTCGACACGTCTTCCACCCCGATCGATCGCTGTGTGTTTGCAAATTATAGCTCTTTTCCTGGACCTTCAATTAGCACGCCACAGCCAGCCAGCCAGCCAGCCAGCCAGGGCGCACTGTGTGAGCGGAGGAAGCTATAATTTAGTGGCTTTTGCACGAAAGCGCACCACCGCCACCGTCATCGTCGTCGTTAGTGTGCCTTCAAATTTCGCATCGAATTCCAGTGCGCAATTAGTGGGTTGCCTGTTTTTTTTTTTCCTTTAGAAAGATGGGAGACTTTCGGGACACTAATCGAACGGCACGACCTTTGCTCATCTTCTCGCACGGAGGGGTTTTTGGGGTGCGCGAATAATTGTATACATCTCGGCTCTCGGCTTATGGTTTGCGATCTCTCCCAGGAGCGCAGGAGTTTGAAATTTCAAGCAAGCACGCGATCGCGATGGGATATCGCCGCGTGTTTGATAGAAATCAATTTCCACTATAAATTTCCGTTCGCGCTTTATGTTGTATGCCGCCGAACGCGAGCGGGCTGTGGGTTTTTTTTCTGCTCCCTCCTCGAATTGGAGCAAGCGAAAATCTAATTTCCCGTTAACATAAGACACTTCTGGCCCGCCGAGTCGTGGTGTCGTCGAGCGGAAGTTTTTTTCCCCCCTCTTTGCTCGAGTTTTTTTTTTAAAGAGCGGCAAACCGCGTAATCCAAATCAACGGAGCCAACCAAGCGAGTCATCAGCACGCGTGTGAGTGAGCCTCCTCTTCGGGCTGCGTGTGCCGCGGGTGGATGATGTAGTCGATCGAAACTCAACGGGCGATTACTCAATATTGGGGCGGGCGGGAGATCCGCCGGTTCGGGATGTTATAGTTTTTTGGTGTTCGAATTTTTAATTTGCGTTTTGTTTGAACAGTGGCCAAGCTCCGGGTCCAAAAGGAAAATGTGTTATTTTTGGGCAGCCGTTTGGTATGTGATAACACGCGGCAATGTCACGAGGGCGTGTGCGAGGAAGGAACAAAGTTTGTGCTGACATCATCGTAACACACATCCCACCCAAACAAGGGGCACGTTTGACCCGTCGTCGTCGTCGTGATTGATAGGCTGCTGCCTGCCTGCTGTGTTAGCTCCGATCGAACGAGCAGGAGGCAAGGAGGAAGACATTCTTGCAAACGGCGCGAGGATGACAGACCGGCGATTTGGCAATCGGATCGTATCCGAAGCGTTTGAACGGATTGAAAATAGATCAGGGTCGAACCGAGAGTGCGTACGAGAAGGTGTGTTATGTGAGAAGCGTGTGTAACGCGTGACTTTGATTTGCTCGTTCGAACGGCGATCGCTTATGTCTCTAAACGAGCACATCATTTAAACTGTCACAACAGGATCAGCGCGAGACGATATTTTAAATAGGTCGTTTCGGTTTCTTTACGAGCCATTAAGTGTCGGAAAACATGGTGCTGGTGGCGGTAGCAGACGGTTTCCGAATCGCGTTATCACGTTTAATAAATAAAGTAAGCTCTTATCTGTTGTGAGCAAATGGCCGAATCGACGCAGCCGGCCACAAGCCATATGGTGTGCTCCTTAACACACCGCAAGGGCGCTGATAACCTTATGCTGTGTTGTGTACACGAAGCAGTACCAAAAATGGCGAATAAAAGCTGGGACCAACACGCGAAATTGCGATTCCGGTTTTGTGTTTTTTCTCTTGACTTGATTGAGCGTAGATTCGAAACAATCATAAGTCATTCTGCTTACAGTGCTTGCTGTGAGTTTTATACGAGAAGACATTCGTTCCATTTTTTTGCGGAATTGATCACAAATTGAAAAAATCGTACGTTCCCGGAACGTTCCAATGTTCGGATACGTTCTAATGTTATCTAGGTCTCTTATTTACGCATTTGGAATTATCGCGATTCAATTCTGATATCAAGTCTCGAGATTCTCCAAAAAACGACATCTATCCATCAGTTCGGGTAAATTCGGATTACTACCGCACAAGTTGGTTTTGTTTATCAAATGATTGATCCTTGTACTTAAAAAATGAATACATAAGTTTCCATTTGCTATAAAGCTACGATATCACACAGATCAAGCTCAGGAGTCCAAGATATTCACACCATTTCTAATCGAAAAACCTATATAATCTGCTTCGCTCGCTTTTTAAGTGTTTTGTTGACTTTGACGATTGACAGGCACCTATCGTCTCTCGCTCCTTCCAACATGCTATACAATAAGTTTCTATGATAAAAAACGAAACGGTTTTATTGCTGTTGTGTGTATGTGTCGGGAAGTGGGTAACGATGTAAAGGATTAGCTCTAAAAGGATTACGGATTAGGTTGTGTCTCCATTGTGCCCACCGAACGATGGGACTTTTCCCGATCGAATCCCATGACTTTCACTCACAGGGGACAGATCAATATTGATTGAGTTGCCAGGAGGATGAGGAGAAGGCGCGCGTGTGTGTGTGAATGTGTCGTAGGGTAAAATTACACATCTGCCATCCCTTTCCCTGCTGCATCGGCTAGCATTATTTATGCGCTTAGTTAGTTGTATCGCGCGTTACAACTCCGGTGTAGGATGCCTGGCCGGAGTCGTCTCCGCGTATCTCTCATGTTGATGATTTTATGGCCCTTTTGGGGGGCGATCCGCGTCTCGAACCGTTTGCTGCGCTCTCTCGCGCGCGCGAGCGCGCAGCATTATCGATTCAGGAAGTATGTGATTGTAAATATTTATTTCTATACGATCACTCTCCCTTTCTCGAGAGGCAGACAGGCAGGCGTGTGTGGACAAGGAATTACAACCAAGCGAACACAGATCGGTTTGATCTCTTGCGGGTGACGATCGGGGGCAATAAAAATCGATTACAGTGCTATTTGAATGCTTCCTAACGAGCCTGCGTGTCTTGGAGTTATCGCTGGAGCAGAAAAATGGGGTTAACTAAGTGGCGTTTGACTTGAGAGCGTGAGATGCATCTCGTGAGGCTTTTGTGTGACGTTATCAGCGTTACAGGAATGGAGAATGGTATTGAAAAAACGACCTAAACGATCTGATCGATCAATCATACGGTCGGATCGGTTGGAACCAAGCTGGGGAAGCTGATCGATTCGTAATCGGACGCGAGTGTAGGAGCAAACAACGCGCTGCCAAATCTAATTCCCGCCGCGATGTAAAATGTCACAATTGTATTTTCGGGGCGTTGAGGAGTTGGAAGACACTGCCACCTTAATAAAGTTATAACACCGAATCGACTTCGACCCACCAGACCAGACGCACCACAGCCTCGAGTTCTCATGTTCCGGAGGCAAGTCCGAAATCAAACGAGATCAAAAGACACACACCACCGGAGATCTCCAGGCCCGATTGAAGGTGGAACATGTTCGGTGGGTGGGTTTTGCGATAAGCCGAGATCATTCATTAACTGCAACATTGTTGTCGGGAGAGTCTATAGTTTTTTTCCTTGCCGCTCCTACTTACACACTTCTGTTTGGTATTATTGCAGCATATTTCCACCAGCACCACCACCACCAGTAGTTTCACGAGATCGAAACGCGTGATTGCTATGGAGTGTGTCGTGGTGTCGTAACGCTCGGGAAGACAAATTAGGACTCACGGGTCGGGTTATTAGGGTGTAGTAAACAGTGGAAATCATACTTCTCTCCCCACGCTGCACTCCACAGACAGCTGCAGGAATTTCTCAGTGCTCGGATTAGACTGCGTATGGATGATTAGAGTTTTTTTTCCTCTCATTCACCAATCTCTCATATCTCGGAATGCAAAAACCTCTCAACCAAACACACAAACTCAAGTGGGTGAGCAAACCGCAAGAGGAAGCGAGACAAAAAATGATCTCAAGAGCTCCTCCCTCCAATCATACGTACAGCCCCACACACACTATGTGCCCCATTCAAGACGACCTTAATCATACATAATTAATGCTTTCGGCGTGCTTGGGGGTAGTTGTTTTTTTATTTGCCTCCTTACCAATTTCCCCACCAGCTGGAACTTGGCCGATGCTGCAAGAAACGAACAGGGTTCGCAAAAAAAGTAAATAAATAAAACGAAAACACTATCCAGCTTTTCCACGCAGGTCGAGACCGGTGAGAATATTAATGGATGGGGAGAAAAATTAAAATTTAAAATCCGGAAAGTAACGATATGAGGCTAAACAAACAGGCACACACTCGATCTCTCACTCCGGGCCTCGACAAATTATAAGAACCGCTAGGTCTCCAGTACGGTACATACGGTGGAACTGAAAAAGGACATGAAGTACATGAGAGTGAGAGGGGCCAATAAGGCCGATGCTGCTTTATCATTTGGCATTACACCACACACTGCCTCCGTACAGTCTTTTTTGTTGTTGACTCCAACCCGGACTCGAGAGCTCAGGCTATTGGAACGGAATTTCTAGCAGTATCATGTGTCTTGATGATTTCTCCCTTCGAGTCGCGCCGAGCAAAACCGTACACACATGATTTATTCCCCATAATTATCAACTCACTGCCACAAAAAAGGTGAGCAAACGCAGCAGCAGAACAAACACAGAACATATGTGCGTAGAAGACACGCACACACACAGACACCGTGATCCCGTTTGTCCGCGTTCCGGAAAATGCGTTCTCCCGAGGGATTTTGGATAAGGCGGAACGGTACACGCGCGTGTGTGGCGTCAGAGAGCTTTATCTCGGCCACATGTGCGTCTGCACAGCACAAACACAAGCCGTTTTGTTTGCAAACGAGTTAATAGTACGCCCCATATATCGGCACCGAGCAGCTTTGCCCTTAGAACAACTATTCCCTTTTAGAGAGGTTTGCGGTTCGCTTCGCTCCAAGAACGCGCTCCGGTCGTCCAGAGCGTCCGGCGCGTTGGAAAAATAAACAGAACGAACCGGGAGAATGCTTCTCGCCCAGAGGCCCGGCGCGAGAAATTCCTGTTACTTGTTCTGCTAAATACGTGAATCGACGCACGGCACGGCGATGGGAAGATAAGCGAGTGAGAGCAAACATAGTTGATTAAAATGCTTTATTCTTGTGATGATTTTTGCTCCCTTTCGGGCTCGTTGGGAACTAGACACGCCACTTCTTATCGGATGTGTGCGTTAGGGGAGCCACAGGGCATCTCACCCAGCCGAGGAACAAACGCATTATGATGCAACTTGTTCGTTCGTTCTAAAGCGTCGCTCGTTTACTCCGATCGTTTTGCGTGAGAACAGAGCGCTGTGTGAGCTTTTTATAACAACGCGCGAACCACAGCCTCTATCGAGGGA
>KZ068539.1:1564-13789 GCA_002091845.1 Anopheles cracens | reverse complement strand
GAAAGAGCGATAAAAAGTGCACATCAAAGGCACACAAGATGACTTTCATTGTAGCACTGGCATCACGCGCGTTTGAGAACTAATTCTTCCGCCGGGTGAATTTTAATGTAATGTGTAATAGAATTAATTATCAAACAGAGCCGTGCACTGCCAGCTCACAAACTGATCTCCTCTAGCGGAGCCAATTAGTATACCTTTATAAGGGTCATTAATGGGGCGCGAGTTCCGCGTGGATATGAATAGTGGTGAGTACTTGTAGGCACGTCGTCAGGTATTTTTTAAACCACCTGCGTTACCAACAACGGGCCCCTTCCACTTGGGAGTCGATTGTCTCTTGGAGAGGATGAGAAGGAGAAAAAGAACACACCCCAATCGCTTGATCGATAATCGAGTATCGTTAGCACTTGGTATTAATATGGAATGTAATCGGTTCCCCCAACCCATAGGCACACAATGACAAGCCTTTTAGACGACGTCCACACACTACGTTTGTGTCACCTGCCGGTTCCCAAAACCATTAGTCCAGACATGATATATGGAGTTAGTCTTCTGGGAAAGGGAACTTTTGGGAAAGCGTACACATGAACCCATTTCCAATTGCTCGTTTGCAGCGGATTTGCTGCTTGTTATTTTGTAACTCAAATCTAGCTTCAGCTCCCTAATGATCCATCATAACGATAAACAACATAAAGCGATATAAAATGGTAAAAAGTAGTAAATTTTTACATATTTACGCATAATACGATACAAAAACTAACTCTCGTCAAACGAAATGACAAGAAATAATGGCAAAAATGACCAAAAAGAGTTCGAAAGAAACCGGACATGAGTTATGTTTCAAAAAGAGTTTAAACAAGATAAGTGTTGCTATACGTTTAAAAAGTCAAAAAGCCATAAAACCCAAATCAAAACAATCGGCTCGACTTCTCGACCCTCGGCACATCACAAAGAAAATCACATTTCATCAAACACCTGCATCAATGTGAGCTCAAAATTACGATTTCTAAAGTAGCGTCTATTGTAGTTTTCCTAATCGCACTGATCGTAACTATCGGACCTATTTGAGACCGATATTTTACCTATATGCTCAGAACCACCACAAGTGCAAAATCGAATCGAAATTTCCCGCAAACGAACGCAAATTTATCAACGATTTGACGTGCAGAAATTATGATTGATCGACAATGGAGAATGGCCGAAAAAAACCCCAAAGGAAATCACTTTTACGACAGCCGCCGAAACCCTTCGAAGCATAATCCATTCACCCGGCTGGGGAGCGGCAAAAGGAAATCACAACACAATTCGCGTGCATGCAATTTTCCTCTACTCGGATTCGCATCTGCGGCTATTTATCATTCACGGTGCTGTTGCTTTTACAACTTCCTAACGATCCGCAACAACAGCAGCTCCAGGAAATGTGCACTCCAGTTCCAATCGAAATTCGCACACCAATCAACCCGAAAGGTGTTCGAAATTTCACACGCCACGGTGCGCTTCCGTTGCGAGCAAAAGGCGCACACTTCGGCCGTCATCCGTGTCGCTCTGGGGGCCTTTTTTATTTTGAAGCTTGACGACAATTGCGTCCCGATGCGTCGCGATCTTCGGATAGGCGGTAGCAAACAGTAACCACCGCTGGAGCCACAGGAAAATGGACATTATTTCCCGCTGCCTGATGGCGAAAAGTGCAAGCAAAAAGGCAGAAAAGTGAAATGATCTTTCACCCCCGTTTTGAGGGGCGATGCTTTTAGGAAGACATTTCGCCCGATAGGGGTGGTGATCAACGCTCGTTAGCAGAAACCGGTCACGCAATCCAAAATCGAAGAACGCAACCGCCGGTGTCTACAAATCAAACTAGAGTGAGGGAGAGAGAGAGGCAGATAAAAGTAGAGCTGTGAACGAAATGAAGAAAAACGCGATCATTCATTGTTATTCCGTGTCTTTCGCCATAAAACGCCACCGCCACGAGGGGAAAAACGATTTGGTTTCCAAGCCCTCCACCGTGCACCGATCGCAACATAATCTTCATTCTTTGCGCCTCCCCGGCTTTCCCGGACTTGCCCACCAGCATAACTTGCATCATCTTGCACCGATCGCAACATAATCTTCATTCTTTGCGCCTCCCCGGCTTTCCCGGACTTGCCCACCAGCATAACTTGCATCATCTCCTCTCGCTTGTGGGGCGGTGGCAGAAAGCAGCGTCCACTTCCGCAATCCATATTTCCACCGGGCGAACTACACGCCGCGCGCGGTTGTCTTTTGTTTTTTCGCATCGCTTCGATTTCCGATTTCCCAGGAGACTCCTCCCGCCGCCCGCGACACCCCAAGCGGCGGCATCACCGGCAGCAGCAAGATGACCACTAACGGATCGGCGCGGTGTGGATCACTCGAAAATGGAGCTCGCGATCCAAGAAGAAGCAGCACATTGCGAGTTGATTGTGGTGGTTTTTGTTTGTGTGTTTGCTTGTGGAGGAGGAACGACGACGTCGGCGACGATCGCTTCCGATGTCGTAATTGCGAACGGACACTCTGAGACACGGAACACCGAGACGATCTTGCGGGCGACTGGCGCAGCAAAACAGTGGCGAGCTTGGCGGCTCGTGCGGCGCAGAGCACGCAAGAAGGTTTTACTTTCACCGGCGGGTTTCGGGGGCACCATCGCACACATCTGTATCTCCATATTCGTCACCAGCACTTCTTCCTCGTTAACCCGATAAGGTCAGTGCGGTAGCGTTGAATTTCCTTCGAGGATACGCTCTGCAGAAGACCCATATCGTACAGACAAAGTCGCAAAAACGTTGGGTGTGCAATAATTCTGAAGAAAACTGGAGGGCCTGCCACGTTGAGGCATTTTCGTAATGGAAAATGGAACGTAATGGATACGTAATGGAAAAAGTAAGCAAATTTTTACATACTTTTCGAATCGTGTTTATCAAACATAAGTTTTGCGAACACTCAACTGAGACATTTTACGAACATAAATTCCAAACACTTCAAATTTTAAGCGAATTTTGTTTCAATTGTTATAGAAACAAGTCTAGAATATAGACAAATTTGCGATTTGACATTTTTTATTGTGTTACTTTATTATAAACTTCTTCCAACTCTTCTCAAAACTGATTTCACCAGTCGATCGTGAGCTGAATAATTCACATTATCTATTTTTTCATCACATCATTATCTCTGGCACTCCAGGCACACTCCATCCCTTACTGCAAAACAATCCAGCGAATTTAAACGAAATCGAAAGGCATTACCTTCCCGCTCAGCAATAAAACTATCGTTTGTCTAATCAACAAACAACGATCAGACCACTTTCTTCGGTCCTCCCTCAAAAGTCTATTCACGCATATATGCGCGCGCGCAAAAAAATTAGAGTGAGGGAGAGAGAGAGGCAGATAAAAGTAGAGCTGTGAACGAAATGAAGAAAAACGCGATCATTCATTGTTATTCCATGTCTTTGGCCATAAAACGCCACCACCACGAGGGGAAAAACGATTTGGTTTCCAAGCCCTCCACCATGCACCGATCGCAACATAATCTTCATTCTTTGCGCCTCCCCGGCTTTCCCGGACTTGCCCGCAAACGAACGCAAATTTATCAACGATTTGACGTGCAGAAATTATGATTGATCGACAATGGAGAATGGCCGAAAAAAACCCCGAAGGAAATCACTTTTACGACAGTCGCCGAAACCCTTCGAAGCATAATCCATTCACCCGGCTGGGGAGCGGCAAAAGGAAATCACAACACAATTCGCGTGCATGCAATTTTCCTCTACTCGGATTCGCATCTGCGGCTATTTATCATTCACGGTGCTGTTGCTTTTACAACTTCCTAACGATCCGCAACAACAGCAGCTCCAGGAAATGTGCACTCCAGTTCCAATCGAAATTCGCACACCAATCAACCCGAAAGGTGTTCGAAATTTCACACGCCACGGTGCGCTTCCGTTGCGAGCAAAAGGCGCACACTTCGGCCGTCATCCGTGTCGCTCTGGGGGCCTTTTTTATTTTGAAGCTTGACGACAATTGCGTCCCGATGCGTCGCGATCTTCGGATAGGCGGTAGCAAACAGTAACCACCGCTGGAGCCACAGGAAAATGGACATTATTTCCCGCTGCCTGATGGCGAAAAATGCAAGCAAAATGGCAGAAAAGTGAAATGATCTTTCACCCCCGTTTTGAGGGGTGATGCTTTTAGGAAGACATTTCGCCCGATAGGGGTGGTGATCAACGCTCGTTAGCAGAAACCGGTCACGCAATCCCAAATCGAAGAACGCAACCGCCGGTGTCTACAAATCAAACTAGAGTGAGGGAGAGAGAGAGGCAGATAAAAGTAGAGCTGTGAACGAAATGAAGAAAAACGCGATCATTCATTGTTATTCCATGTCTTTGGCCATAAAACGCCACCACCACGAGGGGAAAAACGATTTGGTTTCCAAGCCCTCCACCATGCACCGATCGCAACATAATCTTCATTCTTTGCGCCTCCCCGGCTTTCCCGGACTTGCCCGGGAAAGGGAACTTTTGGGAAAGCGTACACATGAACCCATTTCCAATTGCTCGTTTGCAGCGGATTTGCTGCTTGTTATTTTGTAACGACCCCGTTACGGTCACTGCATCATGACGACGACGATGATGATGATAACAATTACAAACTTCGCACCCATGCTCTGTTCCTACACTCGCGTCCGATTACGAATCGATCAGCCTCCCCAGCTTGGTTCCAACCGATCCGACCGTATGATTGATCGATCAGATCGTTTAGGTTTTTTCAATACCATTCTCCATTCCTGTAACGCTGATAACGTCACACAAAAAGCCTCACGAGATGCATCTCACGCTCTCAAGTCAAACGCCACTTAGTTAACCCCATTTTTCTGCTCCAGCGATAACTCCAAGACACGCAGGCTCGTTAGGAAGCATTCAAATAGCACTGTAATCGATTTTTATTGCCCCCGATCGTCACCCGCAAGAGATCAAACCGATCTGTGTTCGCTTGGTTGTAATTCCTTTTCCACACACGCCTGCCTGTCTGCCTCTCGGGAAAGGGAGAGTGATCGTATAGAAATAAATATTTACAATCACATACTTCCTGAATCGATAATGCTGCGCGCTCGCGCGCGCGAGAGAGCGCAGCAAACGGTTCGAGACGCGGATCGCCCCCCAAAAGGGCCATAAAATCATCAACATGAGAGATACGCGGAGACGACTCCGGCCAGGCATCCTACACCGGAGTTGTAACGCGCGATACAACTAACTAAGCGCATAAATAATGCTAGCCGATGCAGCAGGGAAAGGGATGGCAGATGTGTAATTTTACCCTACGACACATTCACACACACACGCGCGCCTTCTCCTCATCCTCCTGGCAACTCAATCAATATTGATCTGTCCCCTGTGAGTGAAAGTCATGGGATTCGATCGGGAAAAGTCCCATCGTTCGGTGGGCACAATGGAGACACAACCTAATCCGTAATCCTTTTAGAGCTAATCCTTTACATCGTTACCCACTTCCCGACACATTCACACCAACAGCAATAAAATCGTTTCGTTTTTTATCATAGAAACTTATTGTATAGCATGTTGGAAGGAGCGAGAGACGATAGGTGCCTGTCAATCGTCAAAGTCAACAAAACACTTAAAAAGCGAGCGAAGCAGATTATATAGGTTTTTCGATTAGAAATGGTGTGAATATCTTGGACTCCTGAGCTTGATCTGTGTGATATCGTAGCTTTATAGCAAATGGAAACTTATGTATTCATTTTTTAAGTACAAGGATCAATCATTTGATAAACAAAACCAACTTGTGCGGTAGTAATCCGAATTTACCCGAACTGATGGATAGATGTCGTTTTTTGGAGAATCTCGAGACTTGATATCAGAATTGAATCGCGATAATTACAAATGCGTAAATAAGAGACCTAGATAACATTAGAGCGTATCCGAACATTGGAACGTTCCGGGAACGTACGATTTTTTCAATTTGTGATCAATTCCGCAAAAAAATGGAACGAATGTCTTCTCGCATAAAACTCACAGCAAGCACTGTAAGCAGAATGCCTTATGATTGTGTCGAATCTACGCTCAATCAAGCCAAGAGAAAAAACACAAAACCTGAATCGCAATTTCACGTGTTGGTTGGCTTTTATTCGCCATTTTTGGTACTGCTTCGTGTACACAACACAGCATAAGGTTATCAGCGCCCTTACGGTGTGTCAAGGAGCACACCATATGGCTTGTGGCCGGCTGCGTCGATTCGGCCATTTGCTCACAAAAGATAAGAGCTTACTTTATTTATTAAACGTGATAACGCGATTCGGAAACCGTCTGCTACCGCCACCAGCACCATGTTTTCCGACACTTAATGGCTCGTAAAGAAACCGAAACGACCTATTTAAAATATCGTCTCGCGCTGATCCTGTTGTGACAGTTTAAATGATGTGCTCGTTTAGAGACATAAGCGATCGCCGTTCGAACGAGCAAATCAAAGTCACGCGTTACACACGCTTCTCACATAGCACACCTTCTCGTACGCGCTCTCGGTTCGACCCTGATCTATTTTCAATCCGTTCAAACGCTTCGGATGCGATCCGATTGCCAAATCGCCGGTCTGTCATCCTCGCGCCGTTGCAAGAATGTCTTCCTCCTTGCCTCCTGCTCGTTCGATCGGAGCTAACACAGCAGGCAGGCAGCAGCCTATCAATCACGACGACGACGACGGGTCAAACGTGCCCCTTGTTTGGGTGGGATGTGTGTTACGATGATGTCAGCACAAACTTTGTTCCTTCCTCGCACACGCCCTCGTGACATTGCCGCGTGTTATCACATACCAAACGGCTGCCCAAAAATAACACATTTTCCTTTTGGACCCGGAGCTTGGCCACTGTTCAAACAAAACGCAAATTAAAAATTCGAACACCAAAAAACTATAACATCCCGAACCGGCGGATCTCCCGCCCGCCCCAATATTGAGTAATCGCCCGTTGAGTTTCGATCGACTACATCATCCACCCGCGGCACACGCAGCCCGAAGAGGAGGCTCACTCACACGCGTGCTGATGACTCGCTTGGTTGGCTCCGTTGATTTGGATTACACGGTTTGCCGCTCTTTAAAAAAACTCGAGCAAAGAGGGGTGAAAAAAAACTTCCGCTCGACGACACCGCGACTCGGCGGGCCAGAAGTGTCTTATGTTAACGGGAAATTAGATTTTCGCTTGCTCCAATTCGAGGAGGGAGCAGAAAAAAAACCCACAGCCCGCTCGCGTTCGGCGGCATACAACATAAAGCGCGAACGGAAATTTATAGTGGAAATTGATTTCTATCAAACACGCGGCGATATCCCATCGCGATCGCGTGCTTGCTTGAAATTTCAAACTCCTGCGCTCCTGGGAGAGATCGCAAACCATAAGCCGAGAGCCGAGATGTATACAATTATTCGCGCACCCCAAAAACCCCTCCGTGCGAGAAGATGAGCAAAGGTCGTGCCGTTCGATTAGTGTCCCGAAAGTCTCCCATCTTTCTAAAGAAAAAAACAGGCAACCCACTAATTGCGCACTGGAATTCGATGCGAAATTTGAAGGCACACTAACGACGACGATGACGGTGGCGGTGGTGCGCTTTCGTGCAAAAGCCACTAAATTATAGCTTCCTCCGCTCACACAGTGCGCCCTGGCTGGCTGGCTGGCTGGCTGGCTGTGGCGTGCTAATTGAAGGTCCAGGAAAAGAGCTATAATTTGCAAACACACAGCGATCGATCGGGGTGGAAGACGTGTCGAAGAAGCGCTAAACCCACCCCGCACAATATCCGTCCGCTTAAGCCGAAACGCTCCATGCTCCTGTCTTTTTTATGCGATCGAGGAGCGAGAAAAAATCAATCAATCGCGATGCTGCGAGGAGCTTTGGCGGGTTAGATAGGAAGGGCGATAACGCGGACCCCCCGTTGGTGATGTAAATAATTATGGCACTACTATTTCGCATGAGAAGAAAGTGTGAGGATGAACAAAAAACGCCACTCCGTGTTATGTTTGGGCTTCAATTGTTTGGCCATGTCCACGAGAGCTTTCTTCTGCGTTACAAAAAACATGCAAATTTTTAACGATTGCTTGTTAACCTATCCGTGACAATTGGAATTGCGGAGAAAAATTGATTCAAATATGAATAAAAATAAATATAATTTATAAAATTTTTGGAGGTATGCATAAGGGGTAGATCAAATGATAGCGATTGTGTAAAAATTGTGTTAACATTTTTATTTGTTGTCGATTATTATTATGTTTTGTAACGCGTATAGCGATGTTTGCGACATATTGTATGTTTCAAATGTTGGCAGCATGATAAGAATTAATGAAAATTACGTCATAACACCAAAGCGCTTTTTTGGACTGTAATTTTGAGCTCATAAAGAGATCGTCTTTTCTAAAACAGCAGACACTTCCGTGTAGCATTAGTCTGCAAAATATGAACGGACTCGAACACAATAGTGGTAACTCTCCGATCAAAATGCACACCCACCAAATTATGCAAATCAGTATACTTGTGGAACACTTACATCCTCCTTCTGACGCGCAACAAACCTTCTCTGTGTTTTTATTTTAAAACTGTTATACCAATGACTCATCAACTTCGAACGGGGGTTGTTTTTTATTTGCACGAAGAGTTTATTTCATCGTACAAAAAGACCTCATTACATCGTACTTTACGTGTGTGTTTAAAACAATTCTACCCTGTGTAACGAGCAAAACGGTACGCATTCTACGTCAACTGTAAACTGCAACGATTAAAAGCTGAGGAAATTAATTCACCCGCCTTTCAAAGCTGCCCTCAATCATGCCCCGGCGAGCCGACATTTCCACACGTCGGAGCATCGGAGTATCGGCTTGAAAAATCGATTTCCGCTCATTACCGGTATGTAAACAATCACCCCTCCTCCTCCCCTTCCCCCCTCAAACTCCTCTGCTACCCTCGTATCAATCTAGCACAAGCGAGCAGACAAAAAACGAAGCCATAATGAGCAGCCGGATTAGTAGCAGCAGCAGCCGGCAGCAGTATCGAGGCTAGACAAACACGAAGTGGCGATAAGTTATGACCTCTTTCCAATCGAAGAGAGGCTGTTTTCTTTTGCTCGAAGGTTTTATAAATAAATAATTCATTTATGTCAAAACCCGAGCGCGGCCCGGAGGGTGCTAATGACGTCGCGCGTAAACATTTCACGACGAAAACGAACCAAAAACGTTGGGAAATTTGGATCGAAAGCAAACCACCTATAGTTTAGGTGAATGGTGAACGGAAAGGAAAACATCCCGTAGAACATGTAAACTCGCGGACGCAAAACACACACCAGCACTTCTGTTTCAAAACAGATGTGGATACATGTTCTGTGTTGTTTTGTTGTTATGTCCCAACAGGAAGAAAAAAAAGCTTGCGATCGAGTGGGTGGAAACCGATGTTTACACGAACAGGTTGTCTTGCACGGAGAGGAGGACCATCGTAGGAGAAAACCCAGATCACAAACCAGCTGATTTCGGGAGAAAACCCCACGAGGAAGCGCGTGCCCATGCGCATGCTCCTGCTGCCGAAGGAAAACAATCCACGAGCGTGTGGCAGCCGGCCGGTGAAAAGCTCTTTCCGTTACATGCACACACACACCCAACAATCGAATGAAAAAGTGCCAAGGATTCGTCTACGTCCTTCGCGCGCAACCAAAACAAACCGGGGGCGTCGTGAGAAAGTGGACTCTCCGCCTGGAAACAGCTGATGCGGGCGAGCCTTCCATTAATGAACGTGAGAAACCACGTCCAGGACGTGGCGCGCAATAATGAAGACATTCTCGGCCTGTCCAAAAGCGAAAAGAGGGTGCGAAGGTGCTTTCTCCCGCAACAAACTCATAACATCGCTCAAAATTCGCCATCATTGCGCGACTGTTTGCTCCATTTCGCAAAACCGGCCAAATACTAAAACCGAAATTTTGCATCTCTTCGCAGACGCTAAATGTTTTACTTACGCACAGCCACAAGACGGTAATTGCTATTATTTGGCAAATGAAGGGAAATTCATTTGCCGTGTGGCTATCTCAGGCCGGGGAAGGCCGGAGCCACGCGCGGTAATGAAATATTTTTAAAGGTCACTAGACCGGGCGGATAGAAGATGCGTGTAAAAGGGTGGGGTGGTTTTGTTTCTCCATGCTTCTTCATGCACCACCAGTCCAGTCCGTGAGTCGGCGTCAAAATCCGCGTCATTGCCGGGGAGAAAGTGCTTCTCGAACGTCCTTCAATCCGCGGCGGTAGGATTGAGTTGGAGCCTCTACGCATCAACCCGCCGCCGCGCGTTCGTATTACACACTAAGCTATCATAATTCAATTTGCGGCCTTAGTTGGCCAATTTCCGAACCAAGCCCACGGAAAGAGCAACTGGCGGAACTGGCGGCACTCGGCGTCAGCAGGCTCATAATTGGGCTGACGCTCGGAGATAGATTTGAACTCGGCTCCGAAGATTTCCCTCCGTGTACCGTCGCCGCGTTCGCTTAATCTTAACTTAATAAAGAGAAATGCAGATGGCGCGGTGTGGCATTATGTGTAGTGAAGGGAAATTTGATGTTTCGGAAGCAAGGAAGGTAAAAGCACCGGACACGAGATTCCAAAGTCAAGTTCGTTTGGGTCATTCGCCAAAACAGCTAGCCGTCTGCGAAGGTCTTCGCAAATTCGGGGGCCGGTGAGGGCACTGATATCAACACACGCACACGCGCGCCCGGCGTTCCTTTCATTATTCGACGACGTGCACACGTATTTGGCGCAGACGGAAAAGAAAGCCTCCTCCCCGGCGGCGGATAATGTCTGCTGTATCTGAGACGACGCAGCAAGCAGCAGCAAATAGCATGTTAGAAACTCGCGCGGCGAAACCGACGTGTACCTTTCCGTGCAGCGCTGTGAGACGAAGCCGGAATTTGAACTTCAAATATTGTACAGCAGCAACGGCAGCAGGAACTGCGGGCTAAAATTTGAGGTTAGTTCTGAAGTGCAAACGTTGGTGGGAATAACTTCCCAGCGTTCCACGTGTTCGGTTCAACGTCACGCTTTGAAGGTCCCTCGGTAGCATTATGCGTAGCAGAAACGAGAAAAAAACATCCATTCCATGCACGATCAAGCCTCTCGCTTGCCCTAGACAAAAAAACGCAATCTTACGGAGAGAACGCGGAGGTACGACTAACGGACGAGACAAGAAGTTGTGTTGTTTTGCGAGCACTTTGATGCCTCATTTCCTTTAAGCACACACCAGTCCACCAGTGTGTCGATAAGGTCAATAATATTGCCCCGCGTGAAGATATGAGCCTCGAGACATTGGAGTGCCCGATAAGGCTCGAAGAAACGTGCGGCACATCGTTTCGAAGAATTCAATGCTTTCCGCACACGTACACAGTCACGACGGTTTTTTACATTCCGTGTCCCGCGGCAGCACGTTCTTAAGGTGTCCGTCCCAGCAGAACAAGGAACTGGAACTGTGACTATGGCTCTCGACCTTTGCTGAAGAAGAAAACAGGTTCTTGCGAGTCCGGATTTGCATGCGGATGATGGGAGGCTTGTGATTCGTGATTCGTATGCGCAATCGCGGTGAGCTTCCATCCAGCATTCCAAGGCGTAACACGTTTTGATGTCCCAAGCCTCGTTTTTTTGAAGACCGTGATGGATTCAAGTCCAATTTAATGCGTCAACTGTACCAAACGCCCGTTGTTATCTAGCGTCCAACATCATCCCAGATAAGAAATAACATACACACACCTCTTAGCAGATACACGTCAATAGAATGAAGAATTTACTATGCCTGTTAGATCTGAATCATTCCCAGAGTTTTAAGGTTAGAAACTCCGGAGGTTTCAGACCTTTCAGCGGTTTCCGGCGTGTCTTGAGGCAGCAGCGTTTAATCCAAGGTGCCAACGTAGTTGCCACATGTATCTATCGTATCTCAACACTGTCCATTTTCCCGTGAGCGACGAACGACTGCTGCCTAAAGGTACGATAACATTTTTACGCGTTATTTCGATAATTTCGATTAGAAATCTCGTACTTTTGCTTATTATTGTGGTACCGAGAAAAACCCCCCTAATTCGAGAGACACTCACTCTGCGCACGGCTCGTTTTGATGAGGAAATGACGGCTCATTTCCGAGGCGCCATTTTGCCGGCCGCGGCAGTGGATCGTGTTTTGCGCGCGGTGGCGAAATTGACAAAAATT
>KZ068535.1:41590-52217 GCA_002091845.1 Anopheles cracens | reverse complement strand
AAGTCCGCACTAATCTTGAACCCAATTGACTTACCGATCATGGATGAAATCCGTACATTAGGTTACAAAAGATCAGACCTAAAAACATTTTCTAGGTACAGACAGATAAAACTAGACTTTTTAACATATTTGGATTTCTATTCGGTTGGTGATAGGTATGTAGATTCGATTATTTGTCAAACGTATTGGAATGAATCGAAGCCGAAGTATGAACGACATCAATCGCCATTGCAGTTAAATTCAACGATTTGCATTAATTATGACAAATATGGTAGAGGAGCGGAATCGGAAATAGAAGCGTCTCCAATGTGTAGTACACAAGAGTTAAATGGCGACAGCACATTATTTTTACGCATTTGTTTACCGTGGACGACGAATTTACGCTTGAGGGAACCACTTCGCTTGACAGTGACAGAAATAATTTATTTTTCGTTTATTCGAAAGGAATTAAAACTAGAAAATTCAACTACTTGTCTGCAACGGTTCCTTGCAAATGGCTATCAAATTCAACCAAAAGATGTTTCAATCTGCACTATGTATTCTGCTGGTGAGAAACCCTTTCCGATAGCACCAGGTGCTCCATTAGAAATGGAACTAGTCTTCAATGGAGATCAACGATTCTTTTTAAGGGGTCTGTTTTATAATCTCTTTTATAATAGAAAGACAGGGGAAAGGGAAACCAAAAGTTTGTACATGCCACAATTGTTCACTGATATCAACCCATTTCTTGATTGGATCGCTGAGGAAGTGGGCAGTGTGTATGCCGAGCGTTCTAGAATGACTAGCAACGCAGCATCGAAGGAGGAACATTTAAAGTCACAAGGATTTCAGACCCAAAGATATGTTTCAAATACCTCAATAGTGCACGTTTTTATCGACACTAACAAGTACATCGACTGGATTCTATACAATATGAAATTCAACAATCCAACGGAGAATGGAACAAAGCAATCAGATTCGATAGAGGAATTAGAACGATCACAGTGGGCCGGAGAATCGGACGAATGGCCTTCATTATTCTCTGACACGGTCTGTGGCGATGATAAAAGAGGTGTAGTCAAATCTCTTCGCTACCCTACGATTCCCTGGATGGGATGGCTACATAGCAACCGTAATATTTCAATTGCTGACTTGAATGATGATGCCATAGCTACATTAATCCATAAGCGGTTTGCTTTGGCTGCTGCAGTGATAATGGAAAACACAACACAATGGTGAGTATAGTCATAATGTTGGGAAAAATAAACATCTTCTAACTGCTTTGAACTGTATTTTCAGGCGATTTGCAACTTTCGGATCTCTTGGTAGCTATTACTCATGCCGAACGGATGATTGCGAAGACTTCATACAAGAGTTAGACGTGCGAGAGATAACTATTCACCCGAACTATACGAAATATCCGCGTCGAAATGATATAGCTTTAATAGAAGTGTGGCCAGAGATTTATGAATATCATGAATATATTCGACCAATTTGTTTACCGTGGACGACGAATTTACGCTTGAGGGAACCACTTCGCTTGACAGTGACAGAAATAATTTATTTTTCGTTTATTCGAAAGGAATTAAAACTAGAAAATTCAACTACTTGTCTGCAACGGTTCCTTGCAAATGGCTATCAAAGTAGCATTTGCTACATTTCGCAGGCTTAACCAGCGTGCACCATCAGCGCAACCTCATTCGATCATGCTAAACAATACGACCAGTGATAACAATACGAGTGATCTTTACTACTTGGGACATCCAAGATGCAATCAGAATGTAGGCCATGCCCAGCATTATCACTAACGCGTCAAAACATGGGGTCAAACACGAAGAACAAAACGTTGCGAGAACTTATCACTACGATGTGGATTCTACTATTTATACACCGCGCTTGAGCCATCTTGAACGTATTTTGAGCTGTAAAGTGATACTAAGTAGACCATCGTTACAAGGCGGTTTCGAACAGGGCATATTTGTAGTGAAATTAAGTTGCTGGCGCATCACATCGTAGAATGTCGTCAAATCAGTTGTGGAAAGTCGTATTAGTATCGTGCCTTATTGCTGGTGCAGTGCGGTCAACGCTCGGTACGGATGATCGTATAGAATGTGGACGACGGAAACTTAAAACGGAGTATCTGATCCGTCATGGAACTAATGTAATCGCCGGTCACTGGCCCTGGCATGCCGCCATCTTTCATCTCAAGGGCAACAAGCTGGAGTATGCATGCGGTGGGTCCCTATTGGATCAGAACACCATTCTCACTGGTAGGTATTGTGGTTGATGCACTCTATCCGTTATAAAAGTTTTAAATTTCTTCAACCGACCCCCGGGGTGGCGCAGCTCGTGCGGAGCGGGCAAGATTAACTGCATGCTGCAACAGATTTGTTGGAATTTGCGGAGGATGTGGCCGGTCATTACGGACGATTTGGAGCGGCGAGGAGAAAAAAAGAGCCTAGGGTAAGAACGTTGGCGAGGGATCTCCGGATCTGTGACGCTGAAGAAGCGTTCCTATTTCTTCCTTCCGGCGTCACATGCGGATGACCGTTCGAGTGATGGGGATTGATTGATTGAATTGTCTTTGCGTTTTGTTTGACACCGCGCCAATCGACTTTTGACGCTAATGGTCTTGCAATGAGCGATGGTCGGTTGACGATAGAGATGGTCTTTTTTGTTACCGCTGTCTGGATCGGAAACAACCTATGGTGGCGGTGACAACTGTAGACATAGCATCTCCAATTGGTGTTCTTTCTTATGCATCTGAAAGGAATCTTCCATGCTACAAACAAAATACCGAACTAGAATAAATACAGTAAAGATGACCACAAAAAAACACATTTAAGAACGAGTAGTAAAAGAGCTTTGTGATATTGATCAGTTAAGAAAAAAAGGCTAGGAATAAGTTAAAACAATAGCATTGAATTTATTGATTTTATTAATGATGGTTAAACTTCTATTCATACAGTGTCCTACGTTCTCCACCGTACTGCACTTGTCAAAATTTGCAAGAAGTGTAGCGAAAAGTTAATCACGATCGCCATGCAACACACGAACATCTATGTACTGTTTGATCCATTCCACATATTTTGATACATCAGTGAACACCGTGTGCTTGTTTTCATCGCACAGATGGCTATTACCTGCTCGTCCAGGAGTGAAAGACATCAGCCCACGCACGAACCACTTTCCATTGATCTCGAAAAACATTCCACCTCCACCATCTCCGTTGCACGCACTCATTCCATTTTGTCCTTTTGCGCAAAACATTTCCGGGGTTAACACAGCTTCTAACTCTCCACGATCACTTTCAATGCAATGCAGCTGATCAACGACACTAACAACTGCTTTTTTAAGATGGTCGGACACTGTATCATTCTCGGTAAGGCCGAAACCCACGATCGTTCCGTTTTTGCCTATGATTGGGTTCTCTTGATCATTCAAGTTCCAGATGCAAACTGGTTGCACATATTTGTTCATCGTTATATTGGTAGCCAATTTGACAATTGCGATATCGTGCGCTACGTTACTGTAACTGAATTCAGGGTATGCAATGATCTCTTGCACATCGTGAGACTGTATGTGAATTTGGTTTTCTACGAGTTTAGTGCGTCCCAACTGTACAGAAATGTGGCGAGGTTGCATCGCTCCACTAACCCTGGTGACGCAGTGAGCCCCTGGAAGTGGAAAGAATGGTTGAAGAAATTTAAAACTTTTATAACGGATAGAGTGCATCAACCACAATACCTACCAGTGAGAATGGTGTTCTGATCCAATTACGTGAACGATATTGGACGACGAAATGTGAGTTTTTCGTAAGAACAACACAGGACGAATCGCTGATTGGTTCTTTAGTCTGTTGAAGTAATGATGGATAATGCAATTCGAATATGAACATGTTCCAAACTTTTTGTAGTATTAGTTGAACTAATTTTGAGAACTATTTTGAAGTTTGCGAGTATAATAAAATAATCTATAAAGTAGTTACTAGCTAGTATATTGGACACTTCAAGGTAAATTGAACATTTTACTCTGGCTTTAATCGAATTTAAGCTCGATAGAAACATATCAAGCTTAGTTTTAGTCGTACCAGAAAATATGACTTTTAATAATATCAAAAATCTATTTTTAAATTAAATACTCGAAGAGAGGTCGAACAATTTACCTGAAATAGAGCAAATTTTGTAAAAGCACTGTGAAGCTTACCCCAAAATACACTGTAATCCATATCGGTACAACCTGCTTACAAACGCTTACCTGAAACGAGAAGAAAAAGTACCACAAATTAGTCACCTGGCAGATTCCATCTCGGGCGACATGTTTCTCATTCTTCCCCGCCAGACGGCATCGGAAAAGCGCCGCATTTTCCGCTTAATTGATTCCTTTCTGGCATGAGGCAAACCGCCCCGAAATACGCTCCGGAAGGAAAAATTCAATCTCGCACAGGCTCGCACGGAATTGAAGGAAAATGCGCGTTGTCGCGTACCATCGAACCGCATCCGACACTGATCGATTTCAGCGAGATTGAAACGAATCTATTCTGTGCTTTGCTTTTTTCGATCGGTTTCTATTTTTCCTGGACGAAAAAAAAAACACACGAAGCGAAGTGATACATGTTTTTGCAAACATTTCTTTTTCCTTCGGCTCACTCTGCAGACACACGGGTCTGTCTGCTGTTTGTTATTTCCGGTGGCGCGCGAGACACTCAGCCCGCCATCCTGTGTTGCCACGCGTGGTAAGTAAACCGGAACACCCGGAACGGGGTGCCTTCTTCGGAGCGGCAAGATCCGCGTCGGCAAGAAAATATTCTTCTTAAATGCAGAACCGTGTCGCCGTCAGCTTTTCCAGCTAGGGTGCGGTAGATGGATTGCCGGTTTCAAAATTTGAATGTAAATTTAAGGTATTTAAATAGCGCCGCACGGTTTCATACTCACACAGACACAGCTACTTCAAACGTCTAGCCTAAGACGAAATACAGGGAGAGAGAGTGAAAGAGGTCTGAAAAGCCGCCGTCGACGACCCCAGTTGCGTGCCTGACGGTTACACAGCCTTGCGTCCGGAAGCATCTCGACTTCTCGACCCGGTTCCGGGTCTATGCGGCGGACCACCGGGCGCTTGTTGTTGATGCGCACAAAGTGCGAGAGCACGATAAAAAAATCCTTCTTCGAAGAAAATACCGACCACCTTTACGGAGGCGGTACAAAAAAAAAAACGGATGTGGATGAATAAATATTTGCGAAAAAATGGAAAGGATCCACTATCCGCTATAGAAAGCCAGGAAATTTCGTTGCGCCACGAGCCATCAAAACGAGGTAAATATTTGCATAAACATCCGCTTGAAAATGACGCCCCGGTTGTGGTGTTAAAGGCTTCTTGCGCTGGGACGGACGGACGATGCCGGATGTTACAAATCACCTACGCTAATGTTGTGGCGATGGAGGTTTTTTTCTGCCGTTCCTTTCGCTCGCGAAGTACGCGGTGAAATTGAAGATACACACTCGAATATTATTGTTACAGTAGGCGTCGCAAAGTCGCTTTTAATGTGCGTGTACTCGGGATGGCCTTCATGGGGAGCTGTTTCGTTCCGAGATGTTTGCCTCTTCTACAAGGTTGGAGCTATTGCAAATTGAATGTCAAGTGGGATTGAATATGATATGATAATCTGTTAACGATTATTTAAGAAGTATTACCAGTGTACCATATGCTTCACATTTGGAAGGAAGCGGGATTGTAGGAAAAAACAAGAAAAAAAGCTTTAAGAAGTGTATACTTAGAAGCTGATTCTGTAAAGTACTCCACAAAGTATGCAATTCACTGGTACAAACAAAGATAAACTTCCTAGCCATCAAGCTTTTTCGAGAGATGGTTCTGTGAAATATAAAAAAGAACATTTAATTTATTATCAACACATTCGTTTATTCGAGAGATCCTTCAAATGAGCGGCGTCCTGCTGGAATCGGATTTCTTGAGCCGTTGGCTTTCCCATCGGTACCCGAGTCCCCGAGTGGAAATCAAAAGAAAAGTAAAATCAGTTCAATGATCTCTGACCGGACCGGATGGATCGCCTCCCCTGCGGCGTGCGTATGTGGTGTGTAGCATTATTTTGCCATTTTAGTTAGGGAGGCACCGCAGCCGTCGAAAAAGCCGATTATAAACGATCCCTTGCAATGCGAGATACGGGCAAACGTATGCTACGAGATGTGAGATGTGTGGCGGGTTAGTTTATTGCCGAAAACGTTCCGAGCTGACGCTCACCGCCTTAGGGGTGGGTTTCGCTCGAAGGCAGGATATCTATTCCGCTTGGGTTGAGCATATTCATACGGTGCAACACTTCTCCCGGCCAAGGAAGCGTTTGATGTGCGTGCGTTGTTACGGGATTGCTATGGATAAGCATAAGTTCTCATTATTGGGAGGTGAAATGAAGATAGTCATACTTGTTGTGAGACGGTGCACAAATTGGAGAGCATTTTTTTTGCAGATTCGAAGCTTAAGGAGCTGTGTTCGGAAGTTGATTAAAGTGTCTCTAGGTGACCGTATAACAAAAGGCGAAAGAACACTTTTAGCAATATTTTCATATAGAATATCTGCCAACAACATTCCAACAAAACCACCAGAGGTTATGTCGTTTAGTGCGTCTGCTTTCGTACGACTTCATTCGATCGATTCCGTTTTTTTGTCAGAACAAGCTGCTAGTTCTCTGCAAACATTACAGGTGAAGCCGTCTAGTTGGCCATGAGGTTTGTGAAAAACGATTGGTACGTTTATCCGTTTTACTGTCAGATTAGTGTGCCATGCGCACTACGTGAACGATATTGGACGACGAAATGTGAGTTTTTCGTAAGAACAACACAGGACGAATCGCTGATTGGTTCTTTAGTCTATCCTCCGCAAATTCCAACAAATCTGTTGCAGCATGCAGTTAATCTTGCCCGCTCCGCACGAGCTGCGCCACCCCGGGGGTCGTTACGTCGGTTGATTGGAAGAATTCCGCCCCGGCGTTGCATCGTATTTCTTTTGAAAATCCTCATCAAATGAGCGGCGTCCTGCTGGAATCGGATTTCTTGAGCCGTTGGCTTTCCCATCGGTACCCGAGTCCCCGAGTGGAAATCAAAAGAAAAGTAAAATCAGCTCAATGATCTCTGACCGGACCGGATGGATCGCCTCCCCTGCGGCGTGCGTATGTGGTGTGTAGCATTATTTTGCCATTTTAGTTAGGGAGGCACCGCAGCCGTCGAAAAAGCCGATTATAAACGATCCCTTGCAATGCGAGATGCGGGCAAACGTATGCTACGAGATGTGAGATGTGTGGCGGGTTAGTTTATTGCCGAAAACGTTCCGAGCTGACGCTCACCGCCTTAGGGGTGGGTTTCGCTCGAAGGCAGGATATCTATTCCGCTTGGGTTGAGCATATTCATACGGTGCAACACTTCTCCCGGCCAAGGAAGCGTTTGATGTGCGTGCGTTGTTACGGGATTGCTATGGATAAGCATAAGTTCTCATTATTGGGAGGTGAAATGAAGATAGTCATACTTGTTGTGAGACGGTGCACAAATTGGAGAGCATTTTTTTTGCAGATTCGAAGCTTAAGGAGCTGTGCTCGAAAGTTGATTAAAGTGTCTCTAGGTGACCGTATAACAAAAGGCGAAAGAACACTTTTAGCAATATTTTCATATAGAATATCTGCCAACAACATTCCAACAAAACCACCAGAGGTTATGTCGTTTAGTGCGTCTGCTTTCGTACGACTTCATTCGATCGATTCCGTTTTTTTGTCAGAACAAGCTGCTAGTTCTCTGCAAACATTACAGGTGAAGCCGTCTAGTTGGCCATGAGGTTTGTGAAAAACGATTGGTACGTTTATCCGTTTTACTGTCAGATTAGTGTGCCATGCGCACTACGTGAACGATATTGGACGACGAAATGTGAGTTTTTCGTAAGAACAACACAGGACGAATCGCTGATTGGTTCTTTAGTCTGTTGAAGTAATGATGGATAATGCAATTCGAATATGAACATGTTCCAAACTTTTTGTAGTATTAGTTGAACTAATTTTGAGAACTATTTTGAAGTTTGCGAGTATAATAAAATAATCTATAAAGTAGTTACTAGCTAGTATATTGGACACTTCAAGGTAAATTGAACATTTTACTCTGGCTTTAATCGAATTTAAGCTCGATAGAAACATATCAAGCTTAGTTTTAGTCGTACCAGAAAATATGACTTTTAATAATATCAAAAATCTATTTTTAAATTAAATACTCGAAGAGAGGTCGAACAATTTACCTGAAATAGAGCAAATTTTGTAAAAGCACTGTGAAGCTTACCCCAAAATACACTGTAATCCATATCGGTACAACCTGCTTACAAACGCTTACCTGAAACGAGAAGAAAAAGTACCACAAATTAGTCACCTGGCAGATTCCATCTCGGGCGACATGTTTCTCATTCTTCCCCGCCAGACGGCATCGGAAAAGCGCCGCATTTTCCGCTTAATTGATTCCTTTCTGGCATGAGGCAAACCGCCCCGAAATACGCTCCGGAAGGAAAAATTCAATCTCGCACAGGCTCGCACGGAATTGAAGGAAAATGCGCGTTGTCGCGTACCATCGAACCGCATCCGACACTGATCGATTTCAGCGAGATTGAAACGAATCTATTCTGTGCTTTGCTTTTTTCGATCGGTTTCTATTTTTCCTGGACGAAAAAAAAAACACACGAAGCGAAGTGATACATGTTTTTGCAAACATTTCTTTTTCCTTCGGCTCACTCTGCAGACACACGGGTCTGTCTGCTGTTTGTTATTTCCGGTGGCGCGCGAGACACTCAGCCCGCCATCCTGTGTTGCCACGCGTGGTAAGTAAACCGGAACACCCGGAACGGGGTGCCTTCTTCGGAGCGGCAAGATCCGCGTCGGCAAGAAAATATTCTTCTTAAATGCAGAACCGTGTCGCCGTCAGCTTTTCCAGCTAGGGTGCGGTAGATGGATTGCCGGTTTCAAAATTTGAATGTAAATTTAAGGTATTTAAATAGCGCCGCACGGTTTCATACTCACACAGACACAGCTACTTCAAACGTCTAGCCTAAGACGAAATACAGGGAGAGAGAGTGAAAGAGGTCTGAAAAGCCGCCGTCGACGACCCCAGTTGCGTGCCTGACGGTTACACAGCCTTGCGTCCGGAAGCATCTCGACTTCTCGACCCGGTTCCGGGTCTATGCGGCGGACCACCGGGCGCTTGTTGTTGATGCGCACAAAGTGCGAGAGCACGAAAAAAAAAATCTTTCTTCGAAGAAAATACCGACCACCTTTACGGAGGCGGTACAAAAAAAAAAACGGATGTGGATGAATAAATATTTGCGAAAAAAATGGAAAGGATCCACTATCCGCTATAGAAAGCCAGGAAATTTCGTTGCGCCACGAGCCATCAAAACGAGGTAAATATTTGCATAAACATCCGCTTGAAAATGACGCCCCGGTTGTGGTGTTAAAGGCTTCTTGCGCTGGGACGGACGGACGATGCCGGATGTTACAAATCACCTACGCTAATGTTGTGGCGATGGAGGTTTTTTTCTGCCGTTCCTTTCGCTCGCGAAGTACGCGGTGAAATTGAAGATACACACTCGAATATTATTGTTACAGTAGGCGTCGCAAAGTCGCTTTTAATGTGCGTGTACTCGGGATGGCCTTCATGGGGAGCTGTTTCGTTCCGAGATGTTTGCCTCTTCTACAAGGTTGGAGCTATTGCAAATTGAATGTCAAGTGGGATTGAATATGATATGATAATCTGTTAACGATTATTTAAGAAGTATTACCAGTGTACCATATGCTTCACATTTGGAAGGAAGCGGGATTGTAGGAAAAAACAAGAAAAAAAGCTTTAAGAAGTGTATACTTAGAAGCTGATTCTGTAAAAAAAACTCCACAAAGTATGCAATTCACTGGTACAAACAAAGATAAACTTCCTAGCCATCAATCTTTTTCGAGAGATGGTTCTGTGAAATATAAAAAAGAACATTTAATTTATTATCAACACATTCGTTTATTCGAGAGATCCTTCTAACATTCAACGATCCTAAACAATCCAAATCATGTTATGTGAGATACTTCCATATAATCTTGACCTGGATCTGATAAGACGTGACATCAGCGAACTCAACGCTTTTTCGAGAGATGGTTCTGTGAAATATAAAAAAGAACATTTAATTTATTATCAACACATTCGTTTATTCGAGAGATCCTTCTAACATTCAACGATCCTAAACAATCCAAATCATGTTATGTGAGATACTTCCATATAATCTTGACCTGGATCTGATAAGACGTGACATCAGCGAACTCAACATGTTGTGATCGTTATTGCGTGTCGTTATTATCTCAATAAGCAAAGAAAACAAATGTGGCAACACATGTCCCACCTCTTGCTCCCATTTCAATTACCAAACCGATCGATGCCACCGGCCCATGAAGGCCCCACGATGGTAATGATAGTCCTTCCGACACTGGAAATGACGTATCACATCCGCTATCAAATTTGTATAAGTTTGTCACTGCTGCTGAGACTGCAATCCCAGGAAGCGTTATCATTATTGCATCGTTCACACGACCGAACGATAACGATATGCTCACAGAAGAGAAGGACAACAAAAGATG
>KZ068535.1:25869-36920 GCA_002091845.1 Anopheles cracens | reverse complement strand
CAGGATGTTTGCTTTCAGTGATTATCGATTAATCGAATTTAATGAGTAATCCCCTTTCGAAGTCGGAGCGAGCGTGTGTCTGCGACGGTAAGTAAGTTGTGTACCATCGAATATATCGAACGGCCCATTGAGCAGTTTGAGCTGGATGTTCGCTGCTTTGAAGTGCCTTTTCAAGGAGGGAATTTATGTCGTACGGATTAGGTTCTAGCTTGCAGCGGGAGCAGTGGCAGCAGAAGAACAAGACGATTCTCGGTATCGGCATTGGTCGATATGCAATTGCTTGTTGTTGTCGTCGTCGTCGTTTCGGATGGATTGAGCTGGCCTCTGGGTTGTTCTGGCGATTTCACTGGCCGGGTGGGTTGAATGTGCAGAACGTGCGTCCGAAGGATGGCGATGACGAGGACAAGAAGTGGTCGAACGGGCCAACTAGAGGATTGTTAACGAATGTTGACTGCATTGCTTTCGATGCGGTCGGACCGTGTGCGTTCGTGTGAGCTCGTGTGAGAGAATGTCGAATGCAGAATGCCGGATTCGTGTGCTGGGAATGAATGTGGTGATTATGTTGTTCGTAAATATCACCTCTCGTTATGTCGCTTGTTTAGCATGCGGTTAGCGTCAGTCTTGATCGGTTTCACAGCCTGCAGTAAGACGGGTTATGGAAGAATTGGGTGGTTCAAGTTCAAGAAATGTGTTTTAGCAATCCACTCTACGATAGATGGTGTAATATTAACAATGAATACATGCAAAGAAAACACAATATTGATAGTAATATTATTCAACATCGCTTACATGTATATGCTCACGAATCGTAGTATAACACTTCAGAAAAAATCTTTAAACATCCTTATTAAACTCTTTAAAAAGCATTGAAACTTAAAACCCAAATGCTTTGTATGCGGATTGCATAATTTTAGGCACAATTTAGCTTACACCGCCTTCAAGTATGCCATCTGTAGGGCATTTTGCCATAAATACCACTTATAAGTAAACTGATTGCATATATTTAGGCGCACATTTCAGCTGTAGAGATTATCAGTCGATTTCCACTAACTGAATTATGTTTTGATACTGTCAGTAGAAGTCCGCGTAAAGTGTTGCTACTTCAAACTTAATTTTAGTTTGAAATTATTTAAATTTGAAACATAAATTTGTACTCTTTACATATTGTAAGATTGGTAATACTAACTTGAAAGTAGTACTATTCACAAACAGCTTATAAATCACCACAATTGCAAAAGGTGCCCGAAAACATGGCAAAGCTTCGGTTCCTAATAAGCTCAGCTGTATCTCGTGTCAACCGGTGCTGACGTTAACCATTCAACCGCAGGGATCGTACGGGATCTGATTATCGAGCCAGTACATATATTTCCGAGCGAGCGGGCTACCTGCGTCTTATCTGATCCGTCTCCTGGTCTGCCCGGAGGACTAGCTTCCACAGTTCGCAGCCCTGCAATCAGGAGTCACGGTACATCGGCGCAACATCGCACTCTCCGTACAGTCGCACGCAGCCACGACGACGTCCTTTGTTGTTGTGGGCATTGTTCCCGGTTCGCCGGTAGTATTTCAACGTCACCACTCCGTTGCTTTCGAGCACAGCCATTCGGAGCCCGTCGGCGGAGGCGTCTCCCGGCCAGCCGGGCCGAGGCAGGGAGCCTTCGCATATTTATGTTTATTTTATGCTCACCTCAACCTGCCGCTGGTATGTCCCGGCGCGGCAGCTTTTGTGCAGCGCCGCGGACCAGCCGGTTTTCGCTCGATTGCATTTCGGCGCTGCGCCGTCGTCTTCATGCGGGTTGCTAGACATAACATAATATTACGCTTGCCGTGGCCGGAATGGCCGGGCGGAATTACAACACTACAGGCGTGGCGCGCGCGGGCACACATACACACAGCATTACCACCTCATCATCGGGTCTCGTTCGATGCTGCCGGTTGCCTTTTATTGTAGTCTCTTATTGCAGTTTGAAAAATACCCCCAAACCGGTTCCCTTTTGGCCGAACACACACACAGAGCCGGCTGCTTTGATGCTGCTTTTATGGTGCCCTTGCTCGAAATGGCGGAATTGCAACTTCCGGTGATCGATACCCTCCGGAGAAGAGCTCCGGTGGTGCGGACGGGATGACTATTGCTATTTTGAAAATTATAACTTCGATCCATTATTATCTCCGGTCGTTGTAGTTTTGTTTTGTTCGTACATGTTTCCTCTTGGCACGAGGGAAGGGAACGCGAAATGGAATGGTTTTTATTTTGATTGGAATCCGATAAACTATAGGTGCTCGAAATTGACAGGAAAAATTTAATCGCACAGAAAACCTCATTCCAGAGCGTATCCTTAGCAACGGATTGGCTGGGGCTGTCTGCTATCTGGTGTGCAGTAAAGTGTGAGGTAATAAAGAACAGTGCCTGCTTTAATTGACAACTGGCAAGTAAACGGTACGAGAGGTTGTTTAAAAGTTCGTGTGTTTGTGCATTTTAAAGTCATTTTTATTAATCTGTTTTCACAAGTAGAAAAACATCAAACAGTTGCAAAAGTATCCGTGACGTAATTTTAGAGTCGAATAAATTTGCCACAAGTTTTCCACTGCAAGACTCTCTTTGAAGAGTTCGAACGTAGCGGACGGGAAAGGATTAGTTTCGTGTTGCTTGAGCTATTTTTTATAACTTTACCACACGCTTGCTTCCCTTCGAGTGAATTGACGGATTGCAATATGAACGTAATTAATTAGCATCGTCACCACGTCAAAGTTTGGCGCGTCTGCCGTCTGGATCAAACTGTTCCGATGTTGTTTTTTTGCGTTTCATGTCATCCGAAACCTTTTCCAATAAATCTGCGTCTGGGAAGTAATGACTGCCGGGAAGTTTTTTCCGCTGCCTTTTAGGATATCAAAATTGGTGAACAAACAACACTAACACGGAGCTGTTCCGTCGCTGTTCCGTCGGAGTTAAACTTTTAATCCGTCTCTCCCGTTGTGGATGAATTTTCCGATTCGTTGGAGGACATTTCGATAGCTAAAAAATGATTGAAAACGAGACTTATCATAGTCACTGTCAGGACAAAACGCTCCTCCGCCTCCACCGAGTGAGACACCATAGCAAGATCAGGAAGCCCGCCGGGTTTTTTTGTGTGTATGATGCATTTTCGGGTGTGATGCGGAATGAAAAATGCATCTGACATCTGATTGAGTTGCTGGCGTGAGTACGGCGGTGTTACGCTGCATAAATCGCTGCCACCGAGCGCTGCAGTGACGTGCAGACCTATTTCTAATGCATGCCCCGGTCGTGTGCGTATGCTGCGGTACTATTTTTTGCGATTGTTCATGGCGGAAAGATTTTTTTTCACTACTTCAACTATTAAACTTTGACATCTATGACCTCGTGCGAGGAAGACAAAGCGTAGGAAAAAAAGCGCACACACCCGTACACAGTGGCATGCGCTTTCCAAAGCGTTTTATCGTCGGCCGTGCGATTGTGTACGGCGAGGGATTAAAGGGCTTTAAGCTCGCGGTTGTGATTGTGTTACGCGTTGAAAGGTTTTGGGCCCGGTTGAGCCGATTCCATGTGACGGTTGGCAATGAGAGCTTTGGTTTTTTTGGCTGCTGTTGTTGTTGACTAAGCTCCGTTGCCTGTCAACGTGGATTACAAGTGCATTACATTGTTCGCCGGATGAATAATAGATCGAATGGAAGTGGTTAGACATTTAGGACGAGTTTCTAAAATGTGTTCCAAAAACCCTGAAAAACATCGATATATAGCACATTTCACAGATGTAGCGCCTAAATATATGCACTTAGCAATTTTCCTGTCTTTATTTTCACTTTGTATTACATATATGAATGTTGGTATTACTTCTATTGCAATTTTGGTGAATAAAAACAAACATCCCATTGAGCCGTATCGAAGGATCTTTTCTTCATAAAATCTGAATGGTAAAAGTGAAACAACACCCCAGCAGGCAAACTTTATTAAGAATGTTAAAATAAAGCGTTCATAAAGCATGCTAACAGCAAATGGCACTCACTTAAATGCTTTCAGGCAGATTAATGTTATTTACGCCTAAAAGTATGCAATATGCATTACGCATTAACTAATTTAATTAAAAAATTTAATCGTTTAGCTACGTCTAAACGTCTAAGACTATATTGACTACTATATCCATGATGTAAAATGATCAAACAGTACATTTTACACATTTTAACATACAAATTTCAGATGGATGATATATCTGGCATGTCATATTTATTACATACGTAAAATAAATCGGAAATATATTTCACGCCAATCGAAATAGGCGTAAGCTGAAGGTCGTAAAATCAATATCTGATTGGCGTCATCCACTAAATCATGTCTGGCTAGTAAATTTCACACACTAGATGCATCCAACCTGCCCCCGGAACCAGCTTATCCATCTCACCGACAACGTGCACGGTGCGTTGTGATTTTTTCATGTTTTATGACTGTCGTCCTGCCCCGGAATGTTGGACGTGGTGTTTTCCATGCCACGCTGTACTCTTTTTTACTGATTCCTGCACACGCACCTACATCCAGAATGCAATGGAAGCAGATTTTTTGTGCCACGTTTCGTGGTTTTTGTTGATCCTTTTTCACCCCCCTCCTTGAATATGCCTGTCGTGCGGGTTGTTTTTGTGTAGTTTTTTTTACCTTTTGTCCTCTCTCTCACTCTCTTTTCTGTTTTCAATATTCAAACGATCGTTTTCAACTCTTCGCGCTTGGTTTGTGGAAAATTTGCGTGCATTGTTAGCGGCACCCCACATGCGGCACTAAACTGCGGGAGCGTAAACCGAGATCCATTGCCTGCATGGAATGGATGACGGATTTTGAATGCCCGGTGGAGCATTTATTTGTACGATTCGTAAACAACAGCAGCAGCAGCAGCAACGGCCACAGCAGTGACGTGGAAAATCAGGAAAAATTACAAAAAAAAGGCAGCAGTGGAAACAAATGAGAGATGATTTTCATAACGCTCCGCGCGAATGGGTGGGCGGAGTGTTTTCCATGTCCCACCGGTGCCCGTGCTGCTGCTCCCGCCGTGCCGTTTTAATCTAGCTCCAGCCGGGCCGGTTTGACGGTTGGAATTAATAAATTGGTCTGATTTTTATCCCTTCCCATCCCCGTGCCGTTCGCGTGAAGGATTTATTGTTTTTATTTAACGGCCGAGCGTGGTCCGCATGACCGATCCGTGCCGGAGGTAAATGTCACACACGGCTTTAATCAATTACCGCCACCGATTTGAGGCACTTAATCGTGGAATGTTTGTGCAACCGGAAGCATTTGTTCACACCCGCGAACATCACACCGTGCGCAGTGGTGGTGGTGTAGCATAATTGATTCCGCTTATTAATTGATAATGTTGCCCCGGTTAACGGGACGCGAGACCGTGCGGTGGTTATTAAAAACGGTCATGCGGGATGGCATTAGAACGGAGCGTGCATTTAACCATCGTTTTACAAGTTAATCGGATTTTAAGCACGCCTCGGTAGTGCTTCATCCGATACAATCAGCAAAGCGGCGCAAAAGGAACATCGAAAATCACACCGTAAAAGGTTTTTGTTGATCGTTGCAACTCGTATTTTTTATTGATCAGTGCAGAGCATAAAGCAATGATTTAATGTCATCACAAACATGAGTTGCTTATTGCGTTGTTATGTTTGCTCGGGTTTACAAGTTTATGATATCTTTCAACACTACTTCTACAAACTTCAATCATGAGCTTCCATAATTGAGAAAAGTTGAACAGTACTTCAAAGGTGTGAAAATAGTTTATTTAACTGACAAAAATGGCCTTTAACCTTAATAAATCGTCTTCATCGCATAACAGGATTAGCAATGTAACCAAATAAGTATGCAATACTCATAACAAAAGATTTCCTTTGCGTATTCCAATATATGACTTATCACGTCTATTTGTAGCTAGTATATTTTAAAGGATAGTAAAGAAAGTACATGAACAGAGAATTTCCTATGCTTTGATGAACTTTATCTTAGTTTTTAGATTGTATGCAACTTCTCGACAAGGCTAGTCAAGACAAAAATTCACCCATTTAAAGTTTGCGCCAAAAAGTATGCAATCAACCAAACACCGCCACTTCATTAGCCAATATGTATGCAATACGATTGACATATTTGACATATTAATAATTGTTTTTCTGTTTGGAATGCATCTAGTTATACTACACGATGAAACCTTACGGGGAAAAATGGAAATGTCATTACTTTGTCATTAAACATAATTGATATGTGAAATAATAGTGTTGAAAACATCATATATGCGAGAGTTTACTGTTTATACTACCTTTGTTGTGTGTAAACTGTCATTTGAAGAAAAAAAACGCTATGAAATAAATTATCCCAAAATCTATGATCTAATCAACAAACACATAACTCGCGTCGTCACACTCCGACCGGAACGTGCGCAGCTGCTCGACAAGAGCGACGGTTGTCATCAGCAGTGCGACAACGCTCACCACAACCAAACACCGGTAGTAGCCACCATCCACGGCGAGCCACACCTCGTCCGGATCCCTTCGGAAACGAAATTTCGGATCGCAAAATACAAAATCACGCACACTGGAGCAATCACAGTCGGGCTGCTCTGACGACCTTTCGCGGGTGAGATTTAAGTAGGCTATGCCGGACTCCGTCTCGGGCCGTAGAACCGTCCGTGTGTAGTTCCCAATCGCCCACCGGACCTCGTCGCTGGTGTTGAGCGTCCGAACTAGCACCATGAACGCGTTGGCCCGCTTGTAATAGTACGCACTGCTCTGACAACCGTGCAGCAGCAGATAGTCGGTGTAGTCCGTGGCGGCGATGACAGTCCGGCGGAGCTGGCGTGCCCTATGGCAACCGTAGCGTGCCGGGTAGTGCACGCGTTTGTTGGCGAGAAACTCGAAGCTGAAATCCCACCGCCAGGGGGCGCTCACATTGTCGCGGCAGCCATACTTAACGGACAGCCGATTAGTGGACGGATCGTACGGTGCGTTGTGATTTTTTCATGTTTTATGACTGTCGTCCTGCCCCGGAATGTTGGACGTGGTGTTTTCCATGCCACGCTGTACTCTTTTTTACTGATTCCTGCACACGCACCTACATCCAGAATGCAATGGAAGCAGATTTTTTGTGCCACGTTTCGTGGTTTTTGTTGATCCTTTTTCACCCCCCTCCTTGAATATGCCTGTCGTGCGGGTTGTTTTTGTGTAGTTTTTTTTACCTTTTGTCCTCTCTCTCACTCTCTTTTCTGTTTTCAATATTCAAACGATCGTTTTCAACTCTTCGCGCTTGGTTTGTGGAAAATTTGCGTGCATTGTTAGCGGCACCCCACATGCGGCACTAAGCTGCGGGAGCGTAAACCGAGATCCATTGCCTGCATGGAATGGATGACGGATTTTGAATGCCCGGTGGAGCATTTATTTGTACGATTCGTAAACAACAGCAGCAGCAGCAGCAACGGCCACAGCAGTGACGTGGAAAATCAGGAAAAATTACAAAAAAAAGGCAGCAGTGGAAACAAATGAGAGATGATTTTCATAACGCTCCGCGCGAATGGGTGGGCGGAGTGTTTTCCATGTCCCACCGGTGCCCGTGCTGCTGCTCCCGCCGTGCCGTTTTAATATAGCTCCAGCCGGGCCGGTTTGACGGTTGGAATTAATAAATTGGTCTGATTTTTATCCCTTCCCATCCCCGTGCCGTTCGCGTGAAGGATTTATTGTTTTTATTTAACGGCCGAGCGTGGTCCGCATGACCGATCCGTGCCGGAGGTAAATGTCACACACGGCTTTAATCAATTACCGCCACCGATTTGAGGCACTTAATCGTGGAATGTTTGTGCAACCGGAAGCATTTGTTCACACCCGCGAACATCACACCGTGCGCAGTGGTGGTGGTGTAGCATAATTGATTCCGCTTATTAATTGATAATGTTGCCCCGGTTAACGGGACGCGAGACCGTGCGGTGGTTATTAAAAACGGTCATGCGGGATGGCATTAGAACGGAGCGGAGCATTTAACCATCGTTTTACAAGTTAATCGGATTTTAAGCACGCCTCGGTTGAGCTTCATCCGATACAATCAGCAAAGCGGCGCAAAAGGGACATCGAAAATCACACCGTAAAAGGTTTATGTTGATCGTTGCAACTCGTAGTTTTTTTTTATTGATCAGTGCAGAGCATAGAGCAATGATTTAATGTCATCACAAATTGTGAAAATTGTTTATTTAACTGACAAAAATGGCATTTAACCGTAAAAAATCGTCTTCAACGCATAACAGGATTAACAATGTAAATAAATAGGTATGCAATACTCATAACAAAAGATTTTCTTTTCGTATTTCAATATATGACATATCACGTCTGTTTGTAGCTAGTATATCTTAAAGGATAGTAAAGAAAGTACTTGAACAGAGTATTTCCTATGCTTTGACGAACATTATCTTAGTTCTTAGATTGTATGCAACTTCTCGACAAGGCTAGTCAAGACAAAAGTTCACCCATTTCCACTTTGCGCCAAAAAGTATGCAATCAACCGAACACCGCCACTTCATTAGCCCATATGTATGCAATACGATTGACATATTTGACATATTAATAATTGTTTTTCTGTTTGGAATGCATCTAGTTATATTACACAACATTTATGCGAGAGTTGACTGTTTAAACTACCTTTGTTTTGTGTTAACTGTCCCTTGCAAAAAATCACTATGAAATAAATCATCCCAAAATCTATGATCTAATCAACAAACACATAAGTCGCGTCGTCACACTCCGACCGGAACGTGCGCAGCTGCTCGACAAGAGCGACGGTTGTCATCAGCAGTGCGACAACGCTCACCACAACCAAACACCGGTAGTAACCACCATCCACGGCGAGCCGCACCTCGTCCGGATCCCTTCGGAAACGAAATTTCGGATCGCAAAATACAAAATCACGCACAATGGAGCAATCACAGTCGGGCTGCTCTGACGATCGGTGCGTAGAAAAGCGCCACCTCATGAACCAGCGTGTCCCGCGCCCGCATCGGTCAAACGATGAAACGGTAGGATTTTTCACTTAACGACCGTGTTCGACATGACCGCAACCCGTGTAGATGCGCGGGGTCTCGTACCCGGGGTCGACTTTTTTACGGCTTCTTGTCCTCGACTCCCGTGCGCCAACCGATGGGTAAAATTATGCCGTCTCATAGTACATTCTTCTCGCCGTTTCTTGGAGGACACTGGGAGCGAGAAAGCGGTTAGCTTTCCCGGTTCACCTTTCATCACCCGGAACGCGGCAACCGATCCTGGTGGAGCACGATTTATGCTTTATGACGTGCGTTCGTGCGTTACACTTTCGCTGACCTTTTTCCGGGCAGAAAACACTCTCTTCTTTTTTTTAAGACGGTATGGCCAACAACACGACACGCGTGGCGTAAAAACGAGCGTAGAAAATAAAGAAATGCAATAAAGCAATCTAAAACCCGCTTTGCACGGGTAAAGTGGGTAAGCTTTAGCCCGGCCTTCGCCGAGTGACGAGTCATAAAATGGGATTCTCACAGCAGGCGCATCCTTAGCGTGGAGTTGCTTAGCGCAATAAAAATAGCCAGCTTCCAGGCGGGGCACGTATTGTTGGATGGTTTTTTATATGTTTAATTTTTCAATAGCTCCCGAATGAGCGCGCGAGTGTGATACATGGGCTTATCCTTCCATTTGGAGGTGGAGCAGGCCCGCCATTGGTTGGATCGTTTGCTGGAACGACTGTGCTGCTGTACGGGGGAATGAATTATCTCCCAGCGTCAATTGAATGGCGTGAACGTGAGATAATCATGAAAGGATTATTGTGCTCGATGACATAAAAGTAAAGGCGAAGAATGTATACCAGGCAGGGCGATTTTAAGGAGCAGAACTAGCAAGACCGGTAGATTCTTGGACAATATGTTGAGTTTTATGGCCTCGTGTGTTTTGAAGAATACATCAAACTGAAAACTTAACAAACCACTGGAAAACGCATTTTAAACCAGTTGGTATGTTGTCAATCTGTCATAGAGCCGAAACAGTGCTTATTATTGGACTGTAGAGTTGTATGCGATATACTCATTCCAAATATCTTCATCTCTTCAAACACGAGGAACCTATTTAACAAATGGCCATAAAGACACTTTATTCCGACATTTATCTCCTTCCTTGTTGGCACCATCCTGCTGGCAAGTGTATTGTTTCGTCATAATTCCAGCTCCGGGCACCTATTTCACTCCTAAAGATCCAATGACTTCCCACCACCCCAAAGATCGCACCACACCGCTAAATTGAGTTAAACGAAAGCAATAAATTTCAACTTACAAAACAATTCGATTCGAGTTCGCTCCCTGCTATCCGTGCTACCTCGCCGAGAGTCAGCACCTCGGGCACCACCACCCACGGGAGGGAAAACCATTCCAGAAAATATAATGCAAAACTTCTTCATTCTCCTGCAACCGACAACACTCACACATACACACACGGTGGATTAGTTGGCGTCTCACCCGAACAAGCCTGACGATGCCGATGCGAGAACATTTGGGTGCAATATCCGAAAACAAAAGCACGTGAGAATTGTGTGCAAACTTTGTCCCGTGCCGGTGGGAAGTTTTGCCGGCA
Source organism: Anopheles cracens (assembly GCA_002091845.1). Classification (NCBI taxonomy): domain Eukaryota; kingdom Metazoa; phylum Arthropoda; class Insecta; order Diptera; family Culicidae; genus Anopheles; species Anopheles cracens. Next base: position 26,297 of record KZ068535.1, on the reverse strand, counting down.
ACGGGCGACCGTGTGTACCGGAAAAGTCGCAATCGCACAATGCCTTGAGAGCTTAAGAGTGGAACTTGCCGCACTTCGGGAGAAAGTTTCGTACGGCAAGAAAGTGCCCGGAGACGCCGGTGTTTAGCTGACAAAATATTCACCCGTAATCGACTTTCGCCCCCGAGAGCAGTTCGGGCTTCCAGACAACAGGATGGCTTCATGGGATGTGACGTTTTATGCACTTGACGCGCACATTCGGCAGACGGGAATAGAGCGCCGAGCGTCGGTCCTGACTGAATTATGCAACTTCCGACGGGGTCCCGACTTGGGTACAATCTAATTTATTTGTCCCTCCGACCACCACCCGGCCGACGGTTGCCTCGGGAAGATCGGGAAAACAAAAGGGACATCCAGCTGTTGGGTGACCTGCTCCAGGAAGGCCCCGA
>KZ068535.1:0-25366 GCA_002091845.1 Anopheles cracens | reverse complement strand
GTGGCTCTATTGAGGCACTTACGTGAGCCAGCTGAAAGCTACGCGCTCAACTACGTTTCCTACAGCAGCACGAACGGGGTTCCTTTTAACATGCCGCGTAGCATTCGTTCGTGGCTTAATTAGTTTTGCATTCAGCACAGCTCCACCGATAATCTAGCCCTGCAGTGCAATTTGAAGGTCATTATGGGCAGGATGAAGGACGCAGCTGATGACGTTGTGCCGCTTGGCTTCTTAGCGAGACTCGTTGCAGCCAAGAGCGAGCGTCTTGCTACATTGTTTGCCTGTTCGCGGCAGCTCCCATCGTCTATAAGCTGTCAAATCCCTCCGGCAAACAGTGTCACTGCTTCGGAGAGTTTGCTTTGTGGGTTGTGATAGCGATGAAAGGGAAGACAGCGGCTTAAATAAGTAGCTTATGATTGGAAATCAGATCGGTGATTGAGAATCATTTGAGAGTTTTTTTAAGGAAGGCACTGTTGATAGAAAGTGACTTGTGGTTAGAGCTAATACAGAACGAGAGGTCTTAATCTGTACCGAGAACACGAGCTTACGTCTCAATCAATCAGAATGTTTGATTGCGATCAATCCAATGTTTTTTTTCCTAATTGATAGTGTTGATGCAGTTTCTACACTCCCTTATCAGCCGCATGATATACATTAACTATTTACACTCCGTTTGCTGATGTGTATTGGTGGATTGATTGGATCGTAGTAGTTCCGTGTGGAGTTTCTTACGCGATTAGTGCTATTCCGTTAATATACCGTACGATGTGGCTTTTCGTGTCAGTATTATTAAGTCAATGGTGTGTGATATTTGCAGTGACCCACTGCCAAGTGCATCTAGATCAATCAGCAACCGGAATAGGGGTCCAAAAGATCATATTCGATAATACACCGTACTGTGCGTATCTTGGGGTTCGCTATGCGGAGCCACCGGTCGGAAGACTTCGTTTTCGAGTAAGAAATATCTTCCTTATCAAGTGAGCAAACCATTCTAATACAACTGGCACACTTCTTTACAGCACACAGTTCTTCATGAGCCAAACGGAGATCAAAATTATGTCGCCGCTGGCAGTATATGTCCCCAGTTTAGGAAACCATTCGAGAAGGACGTAGTTATTGGAAGTGAAGATTGCTTGTTTGCAAATATCTACACTCCTGTTACAAAAGGCACTACAAAATCATTGAAATCGAAGCTTCATCCGGTGTTGGTGTTCGTTCACGGTGGAAGCTTCATGGCGGGACACGGAGAAATAGATATCCATGGTGTAGATCTGCTCATTGATAGTGTAAGTTTTGATATCTATATTCTGAATTTGAATCTATTTCTAAACAATTATTTTATTGCAGGAAGTTCTTATTGTGACATTCAACTATCGCTTGAAAGTACTTGGTTTTCTAAAGTCACAGAAGTTTAACGTGAGTGGCAACTATGGCCTGAAAGATCAAACAACCTTGCTTCGATGGGTGAACCGATACATAAGACACTTCGGTGGTGATCCAGACCGTGTTACTCTTATAGGGCAAAGTGCGGAAGCAGCGTCCGTATCGCATCATCTGTACATTCCACAGTCAAAGAATCTGTTCCACCGTATGATCGTGCTCAGCGGCTCACTTCTAGCTCCGTGGTCCTTTCTGTACAATCAGCACTGTTCAGAAGCGTATTTGAACGACTTAAATCTTCACTCTCCAGAGGATCTTCAAACAACGGATTTTAGAGAGTTCTTTCTTCGCACTACGACGAGATATTCATTTCCATTTGCATCTATAGCATGTCCCTGCTTCATACCCGTCGCAGAGCGATCAGCTGATTATACTGTTCTGTCCCCTCACGAAGCAATTCTGCGAGCGCCGGTCACTCAAGTTCCCATACTGCTCAGCGAAACGGCTAAAGAATTCGAAACTCCACTCCAGTTCATCGAAGAGTTTCATTTCTTTCCAAATCTTCCACACAATTGGACCACTTTCAAGCTAAGATCGTTGAACTCTTTCATAGATGATTTTATATCTAGGATGGTTACAGAAGGGCTTGCAAGTTCCAGTGAAGAAGTAATCCAACGAATCGCCAATCTGGCAAATTTGATGTACCCGGTGAGAAGGTTGGCAAACGAATTGGCCCGTATGCAGGATCCTCCCGTGTACTACCAACGGTTCGAGTACGATGGACGCTTTGGCCAGGCGAAACATGAGTACTACCGTGATTTTCTCAACGTGGCTGAGTATGGGGCGATGCATGGTGATGATTTGGGATACATTTTCTCACCCTACAACGCGAAACAGGCAGTCGCACAACCCGAAGCGTTCCGAGAAGAGTGGCGAGTACATCGGTGGACCGTTGAGTTGATGGCAAACTTTGTTAAGCACGGGTTAGTGGGAAAACAACACTGAGGGGAGAAGATGAGTCTCTAATCAAACATTTTTTACCATTGCAGTAACCCAACACCATCGCGCAGTTTGTACTCCAACGTCACCTGGCCAGCGGTGAATCGAAACGGCTCACGTAACACGTACCTAAACATCGATAAAACGTTTGAATTACGAGAGTTCGATGACGATGTGACACTCAATCGGTGGGAGAAGGTGTACAATTGCTTGTACTATGAGATGTGTGATCAAATTCTGAGCTGATGGAGATGCAAACAACAAAGTGTGTACAAGATTATTGAAATTTCCAGCAAACACCCATCGAGATGTGTAACAATGTTGGATCAATAAAACGCTCAGAGATGGGTTCAACTTTTGAAGCACCGGATTACAGCCATATTCTCGATTGCCTTGAACGATTCATCCTCGAAAGCTCACTCACTTGAGTATTCAATTTCAACGCAAGCTCACTTTAGACGAGCAAGAATGTGCGGGCTCTCTGAGCCTCATTCTCACCAAACTAAAAACCGAAGCCAAACGATGTCAATTTAATCCATGAGACAATTTCCATGAAACTTTTCTTCGACATCCTCGGCCCGAAGTACTTTGGTGCTCCCTTTTTTGTGAAAAAGGGTTTATCAGGCAGAAGCTTATCCCGATTCGATCCCTCACTCTCAGAAGCGATTCTGTTGGCTGTTAAAGCAGATATAACTTTTCATTACGTGGATGTTTCGTTTAAAATTTATTATTTTGTTCCCTCCCTTCTGGCCTAAGCAGGGACAAACTTTGCCAGGAGCATAGGTTCCACCGGTGGAGATGGGGGATCGAGAATTTATGTCCCCAGCACGGAAAGCCGAAAATTGTCGAAACGATCATCAGCTACACCTCCACGCTTGTACCTCGCATTATCTAGGAGCCCAAACATTATGACAAAACATTTAAGCATCCTTGCTCCAGCAACCAACCCATCCCAGGCGTTGGACGGAATTTTGGGATGGGCTTAATATCTTTATTATCGCTTGATGCCATACCTGACCTAATGCGGGTGGTAGCTATATCCTAGCCGTAGTTGACTTCACTGCCCGGCTACTCTTTTCCTCTTCCCACTCCTTTTCTAACGCTCGACTTGGGCGTTTGTTTTAACAGGCTTCCCGGAGAAGGACTAGACCGAGGCGTTTGGTCGCTTTATTTGATCAGCCGCACTCCAAGGTGGTGGTGATGAAATTATGAAGTAATAATAAAATTTATGGTCGACAGGTCTACAGGGGTTGGGCGGGCGCGTTAACGTCTTGAAGACGCTCCGGAGAATGGCTCCTGCTGCCGGTGAAGTTTACGACGCAAAAGTCAAACTGTTAAATGACAGCCGGTTTTTCGGGCTTGTGTTGAATAAAATATGGCCCAATAAATTGGTTCGTTTATTAAGCGATTTTTTTTAAACAGATTCTTACGGTTTTGAACGATGAGTAGATAAGGAGCATCTTGAATTTAGATTGTTGCAAAAAATCTTAAGCTAAGGCATGGCATGCTCGTCGAGTTTAATGAATCGAGTTTAATTTAATTTTCGATATGATATGGCAACCAATCTCGCTTCACATGATGCAATCCTTTCAACATATTTGCTACATATCTCGGTCAGTTCCGTGATTATTTTACATTACTTCAGGGGCAATCTCATCGCAAATCGATTTCCCAACCCACTCGATTCCGTTAAACGAACACACACAACAACAAAAAAACCGTAATCGATTAAGTTCTCATTTACCACGCCAGCCTGCTGGAAGAAAGCGTGCATTGGGGGGAAAATTCGGTCCGGGATGTTGGGATTTCCCGCAACGCTGCGTAACTATGGCCACGCGCTCGACCACTCGGATACCGAAACCGCACACGGCCCAAAGTGGAAAGCGATCGATCGATGGTGTGCGTCTGTTCCCTGCTCACCGCAGATCAATCGGCCTAATGAAATGCGATATATTTTCCTACCAATTATCGTCATCGATAACTTTGTAGAATATTAGGTGTACAATTGCTTGTACTATGAGATGTGTGATCAAATTCTGAGCTGATGGAGATGCAAACAACAAAGTGTGTACAAGATTATTGAAATTTCCAGCAAACACCCATCGAGATGTGTAACAATGTTGGATCAATAAAACGCTCAGAGATGGGTTCAACTTTTGAAGCACCGGATTACAGCCATATTCTCGATTGCCTTGAACGATTCATCCTCGAAAGCTCACTCACTTGAGTATTCAATTTCAACGCAAGCTCACTTTAAACGAGCAAGAATGTGCGGGCTCTCTGAGCCTCATTCTCACCAAACTGAAAACCGAAGCCAAACGATGTCAATTTAATCCATGAGACAATTTCCATGAAACTTTTCTTCGACATCCTCGGCCCGAAGTACTTTGGTGCTCCCTTTTTTGTGAAAAAGGGTTTATCAGGCCGAAGCTTATCCCGATTCGATCCCTCACTCTCAGAAGCGATTCTGTTGGCTGTTAAAGCAGATATAACTTTTCATTACGTGGATGTTTCGTTTAAAATTTATTATTTTGTTCCCTCCCTTCCGGCCTAAGCAGGGACAAACTTTTCCAGGAGCATAGGTTCCACCGGTGGAGATGGGGGATCGAGAATTTATGTCCCCAGCACGGAAAGCCGAAAATTGTCGAAACGATCATCAGCTACACCTCCACGCTTGTACCTCGCATTATCTAGGAGCCCAAACATTATGACAAAACATTTAAGCATCCTTGCTCCAGCAACCAACCCATCCCAGGCGTTGGACGGAATTTTGGGATGGGCTTAATATCTTTATTATCGCTTGATGCCATACCTGACCTAATGCGGGTGGTAGCTATATCCTAGCCGTAGTTGACTTCACTGCCCGGCTACTCTTTTCCTCTTCCCACTCCTTTTCTAACGCTCGACTTGGGCGTTTGTTTTAACAGGCTTCCCGGAGAAGGACTAGACCGAGGCGTTTGGTCGCTTTATTTGATCAGCGGCACTCCAAGGTGGTGGTGATGAAATTATGAAGTAATAATAAAATTTATGGTCGACAGGTCTACAGGGGTTGGGCGGGCGCGTTAACGTCTTGAAGACGCTCCGGAGAATGGCTCCTGCTGCCGGTGAAGTTTACGACGCAAAAGTCAAACTGTTAAATGACAGCCGGTTTTTCGGGCTTGTGTTGAATAAAATATGGCCCAATAAATTGGTTCGTTTATTAAGCGATTTTTTTTAAACAGATTCTTACGGTTTTGAACGATGAGTAGATAAGGAGCATCTTGAATTTAGATTGTTGCAAAAAATCTTAAGCTAAGGCATGGCATGCTCGTCGAGTTTAATGAATCGAGTTTAATTTAATTTTCGATATGATATGGCAACCAATCTCGCTTCACATGATGCAATCCTTTCAACATATTTGCTACATATCTCGGTCAGTTCCGTGATTATTTTACATTACTTCAGGGGCAATCTCATCGCAAATCGATTTCCCAACCCACTCGATTCCGTTAAACGAACACACACAACAACAAAAAAACCGTAATCGATTAAGTTCTCATTTACCACGCCAGCCTGCTGGAAGAAAGCGTGCATTGGGGGGAAAATTCGGTCCGGGATGTTGGGATTTCCCGCAACGCTGCGTAACTATGGCCACGCGCTCGACCACTCGGATACCGAAACCGCACACGGCCCAAAGTGGAAAGCGATCGATCGATGGTGTGCGTCTGTTCCCTGCTCACCGCAGATCAATCGGCCTAATGAAATGCGATATATTTTCCTACCAATTATCGTCATCGATAACTTTGTAGAATATTAATTAGACGCTAGTGGTCAGCGCGCGTCGGAACGGCGATCGATTGACCATCGTTGGGGAGGGTCAGTCCACCCGCGTCAGCCGTCCGCTTGCCCGCTCCGGGCGAAAGAGACCCGGCTCCCGGGACGTGGAGCTGAAGTACTCGCTTCGACTCGACGGTTCTCTCGAGCTGCTCTCGTGTGATGCGATTCCGATGAAGTTGCTATAATTAAATTATTCCACTCCAGCATCCAGTGCTCGGTCGGTTCGGTTCGGTCAGCGCTTGCCGGAAAGTTGGCGTGAATCCGATGACACTCACACCGGACTCGGGACGCTCGTGTGTGCATTTACCGCCCCCGGGGAGAGGGACAAAACTGGGATTCGAGCCTGGGTCGTCGGTCTACTTCAGCATGCCCGGGACTGGTTGCGTTGTGGTAGTGAAAGTGTAAACTAATTGTGCGTAAATGATGCTGCCGGAGAGGAGTCATTCGAAATCAATGTGAAGTAACGCTGAAATGGAGATGGCGCATCATAGGGACCTTCGGGGATACTCTCATGGGATTTTTCTTCACCGTCTAGTATGTAAATTTACATGGATAACTTCTATAGTAGAAAACGCGTAATTTCTCGTAGTGAACGAATTGGGAACGAGTTAAGAGTATTATTCTAATATTTACGATATTTTAAAGATTTTATAGTATAAGAAAATATATGATGGGCACTTCTTCGCAAATAAAATAAATGAACGCCTAAAAGTATGCAATTCGCGTGACAATATTTTCTATTCATCTAAAAAGGCTATTGTTGCAAAGTAGTGTGCAGTGTGTTGTTGTAAATAGGTCAAACAATTCAATTAAAATCTACTTCCGTTGTAATATTCGATTCTCCCTCCGTTTCCGGGGATGAGTTGCCTTTTCGTTCCTTCCCAAAACGTTAAACAAAACAGCTTTTGCACTATTCACACTGCACCCTTCACCAGCGATACAAACCACGTCTGAAAGTCTCGCTTCGAACCCCTGTTACCCGTGACACATCCGGAACTGAATCAGCAGCAATTTAAACTACTTTTCCCACGGCAGGTCGGCGGGCGACTCGAGCGGTCCATCGATCGAACCCGATGCCACGTTGCGCGAATCATCATAATTCATACGAATTAATTAATTAGGCCCGATGCGCTGTTTGACATATCATTTAGATGTTAATTAAGATAGACAGCAACGCGCCGAAATGCGCGCCGTGTTGCGGAGCGGGCAAAGGATCCCGTGCTGGCGGCGTGTTTTGGCATCCGGAAGCGTTCCGCATGAGAAATGGTGCGTTTAATTTTATCGCTTTCTAGCGAGTGGCAGCGATCGGGCAGGGCCGGGGCAGCAGACCGATCGGCCCAGTTCGTCAAAACCATCTCGCGGTGATGGTCGTCGGCGAACGCGAAAGGCATTGTTGTGGAAATGTGCAATCGGTCTGAATCGGTTCGCAATTAAGGGCTACCCGCGGACGCGGGAGTAGAGTGCCATAAACTATAAATTCGATCGATTTTGCGCTGCGCCAGTGCTATAAAATGGACGCTGATTGGACGGTGGCCAGGTAAAAACGCGTTGATTTACGATCGGTGAAAGGAGTTTAATGTCCCGCGAGCGATCGCTAAACAATCATGCGCGGTTGTTTAAAGGTGGTTTAAGTGTGCTTGGGAACGAATACAGTCAAGCAACAACGCAGCTGAATTGTGTGCAATCGAACAAACACAAACACAAATAATATATTTTAATTGCTCCTACAACTGGAAGACATAACATTAGATAAATAATATCAACCAAAATAAATTTGATATGCGCCTGCTGGTATGCAATTTGTTGTCATTTCGCATTGCAGTTCGTAATGTACTATATCCAGCCTATACCATCTGGATGGGAATGGTTATTTATACGCTTGAAGCGATTATAAAGAACATACATTAGCGGAGCAAAGCGAATCAGAATTTTTTTTTTGGATAGCTGGATTGCTGGATCGCTTTATAAAGATAGAAATGTATCCCCATTTATTAATCCCCTGAATTATGTTTTACTAAACCCTGAGAGTAAAGCCATATTGAATCACCGTGCATTGACTGCCTTACAATAGAATATTGTTAAGAGATTTCAGAGAGCTCTCAACCAGCTTCAAAAGAATGCAATGTGTTCCAGCACTCAGAAACATCCTCCTCATTCGACACATTTCTTCATCTCTAATCTGTTTCGCTCATAGCAAAAATGAACAAAAACAAGGAAAGCATAAAAAGGAAACGGGAAAGAATTTCCTTCCCCAAAGGACGACAAGGCTGCCGTGAAAATGCATGCACCCATTGATGTTTCGTCGCTTGCAATGCATCGCATAAATCTCCATTCGAAGTGTCTTGCTCGGCGACGGAAGCGGCGCTGATAAAAAGTAACACACTCGTACGGCAGCATGGTTCCAGTGCGCCTCTTGTTCTCTTGTGCACTTTTGCAGCTGCCAGCCCGCCTGCAACGGTTCGTCTTCAATGCGTTCGAACGCGCTCTGAAGAACGTGTCGTTGAACAAGTGTTTCGAGTTTTTTTGGGCTGAAGTTTTGGGGGTGTAGCAGAAGGGAAAAAAACCCCTGCACTCATCTGTTGAAGCGCTCACGGCAAAGGAGCAGCATGCAAAAAAAAAAAAAACGATGGAACAAACCTCTACAGTGTGAGAGAATCACTTTCATCGCGCTTACTGCACCTCGCCACGCTTCGAACACCATTGTTCGGGCTTCATTATGGATTCATAAATCTGTTAAAACACGAACAGCATTTCCACGCGAGCTGATGAAATTAATATTTATGTGCGCTTGCAAGCGAGAGTTCAGGTTTTAAAATTCAATTACCATGGAAAAGGTTCTTTCTCGTTCTTCTCGATGTGTGTGTGTGTTCCAATGGAGCCTGAGGCAGACGACACGGCGAGTAAGTTTTAACGCAAACCATATCGTTGGCGATTAAATGAAGCATGATAAGAGCATGACGGCATGGATTGTTGGTGCAAATGGGAGAGCAGATGGAGAGACAAAAAGGAGTGGAAACGAAGCGTGAAAGCGTGATGGGCTTCTTTTTTCCGTGTTCATCGGTCGTCAAACATCATCATCCTCATCATCGTTGTCACCCGGCCGGTGCGGCGTGACAAACGGGACGAGTTCGATGTGCTGCCGCACTTTATTGCATTTTCGGTTCGGCTCGGCGGTGTGGGAAGGAATGCTGTCGCCTTTGTTAATTGCGATGACGCGTGGGGAATATTTATGACGATGATTGGAAAGGTTGCATGAGTTAATGAGCTGTTTAAGTGTTGAAGAAGCACCACGATGGTGCGTTGTATTGATAAAACGACGGTTTAAACATGTCATCAAGTATGTTCGGCTGTCAGATCATTGCGAACAAATGCGACTTTGAAATGTATAATGCCTTCTTATAATTTCTCGAAAGGCCAAACAATTACTAGCGCCTAAATGTAGGCAATGTTGTTATTATGATGGTTTACTCAGATGGAAATGTCTATGACTCGTCGTTAAAATCGTCAATACAGCACAAATATAACACTTGTCTTGCTGATTGCATACTTTCGGGCGGATTTAGATCTTTTAGCGCAAAAAGTTTGCAATAATATATAGCTGCAATATGTCACTCTATTAGTAGATCTGAAGTTTTCTGTCTAAACCACAGAGCTACAGAGTTCTGTCTGTTTAATTGAGCTACAACAACAAGCCAGCTAGCTAGAATGGGCTTAAGCATTCGATTATCACCGCCAAATCTAGTAGAGCGATACCAAAACTCTCCCTTAAACCAGTTGCGTGTTAATATCCGCTGGTTAAGCAACTTCACTACGGTAAGTTCACGCCTTTCGCTCCGAAAAGGAAGGCAAGCTTGCACTAAATGAGCCCACCTAACCGCAGAGTATCATACCGCCAGAAATGCATGCCAACCGCAAAGCGGAACCAAGCTGCTTTCACCAAGGAAAAATCTCGCACCACAGGAGCCGTTTCAAATAAACCGAAATCCTAAAATTGCACCCAAACTCATCGGTCAGCAGTTTGGGTTGGGTGTGGTGTCGTTTCATCTGATGTGCGTTTCCTAGGAGCGCTCTATTTGACGCTCAGCACTTGGAGCATCGGGCGCTCCAAGCCTCCTCAAGCAGCAAACGTGTTTGGTGAAAAGAATACTCGTACAATCGGCTCATGCGAGTGTGGTTAAAGTTACGGACATTTCTGCGGTGGGGCAGATTTCATCCTTGCTCTCGCTCTCGGGTCCACAACAACCGGCGTAGGATCATCACCACTAGACAGTGGATACCACGCCAAGCCACCGGAACACAACTGTTGAATTGTTCCGCTGGCGAGCAGCATCAGAAACGTTGAGTCAGCTGCTGGATGGATGGCTATCAGAAGGGTCACCACCGTCATCTTTCGGGAGCGGAGGGATTTAAGATTGTTGTTTCGCTTGCTTTGCATTTTGGACAGAAAAAGTCCTTCCCTCACAAGGCTTCTCTAGCGTTGCGAATTTTGAAAACGAAAAGTGAAGTCGCAGTGCCGTCGGGATTTCATGCCGTGATCGTGGCGACGGTGGGAAAAGTTTTCAATTTCGAAAAACGCGACTACAAAACGTGCACACAATGCTGACATTCCGGTCGTCCCGTGCTCCGTTCTGCACGTTTTGTTTGCGGCTTCGCCGAGGACGCAAATTGGGAACGTAAAGCAGCTCAAGCAGCAGTACTCGGTCGAACGACGCGAACGAATATTGAACGAATGTGCTTTTCGTTTGGCTTGAGCCCTGGGAAAAGCGGTCTGCGCCATTTTCGGTGGATGGGAAATATTTATGAATTGAGCAGTTTCTCGCATTGCCTCTCAAGTGTGCGGTTTCGGTTGACTGTTTTGTTTACAGCGTTTTCCCATCAGGCTCTTGGGATGTTTTTTTTTCTCTCTTATGTTGGGAGACCGGCGCGAATCTTGCGTTGAAAGTTTCGCGAACGCATATCTCACCCATTCGCAGTCAGTGGGCCGGCAAATTCGCAAACTCGCACGACAGTTTCCTGCGCGTAGTGCTAGAGGAGGTACCAGCCGAACAAGCTGCTCAGCGAGGCGTGCACGTTCGATAAATGTCTTTTTCCGTGCACGCTCGGCGTGGCTTGGAGTGTTCGAAGGAAGGTGAAGTACGAGATAGTCCTGTCATGTTGGGAATGGTGACAGTTGGGAGATTTATTTCGTCTAGCCAGAACAGCACCAACGGCATCGCTCGGGCATGTTCGCTGTTTCAATTAATACATTCCAGCTCACTACACGCTCCAGGGATGTGGCTGGGAGGCTTTTTCCAAAAGATGAAGAATTTAATCAGCTTTATGAGCGATAAGATGAATAAAAACATGCTAGAAATGGTCTTTGGCTTGCTTCGCGCTAAATTTCAATGAGTTTTTCTTTTTGTTTTATTGAAAAAGTGATACTTTTAGTCGTACCTACAACTTTATCTTTCAAAGTCAAAGAATTTATTGTTTGAAATAAGTCAAAGCCTAATGCTAAAACATTTGTAGTTATGAGAAACAAACTTGTGTTATACGTTCATATTCTGTGATGTTATAAATAAACGCCTAAAACTATGCAATACGCCTTATAAAAACCTCAATTCAATGATTTGAAAGAAGAACAGACGAATATATTCAAGATTCTTAAATGAATTCGCAGTTGGGAGTGTAAGTGTCGAGAAAAATGTCAGAATGTCAGAATGAGAAGAACGTTTTAATATGAATATTGCATACTTTTTAGCTTAAAACATATATGACAAAAAAAAGCTAAATCATTATAAGTCGATAAACATCCAACATCAATATACAATTTGTTATGAAACATCACGTTGAAATACTTCACCTATTATAGGTTTTTTGAGCATCAAAAACGCAAAAGCCTTCCGTACCGCAACATTGATTACATATTCCCTTGCATCCGGTGCGAGTTTTCCCACTTACCGAGCCCAAAACTCGTGTATCTTTCTCGAAAAAAAATGGAATGGCATAATGGAGCAGAACAAAAGCAAAACATGCATACCCTTATGGAAAACAGAACGAAATTAAACCACGGCCGGACAGTTGGGCACTGGTCGCACTCGTTTCAGCTCGAAACATTTATTCCAACCCATGATAAAGTGTTACATTTTCTCGTTACCTCAAGCGTGGGAGAAAGGACAACAAACAAACGAAACAAAAAAACACACTCTACAGCCGAACAGAAAAACAATCAAACAAACGGCGGACGAAGTGAGGTATAAATCACAATCAAATTAAACCGTCATTAAAAAATAATTAATAGCACAATGTATTGCGTACGTTGGACGGAGACCATACACTCGCGGAGATTCGAGTGCGTCCTGAACCAATACAGACGGTTCGAGCCGTCTGTTCTGCCGTTTTCGATTTATCAACCTTGTTGTCGTTCGCGCGGGATTTGAGGACTTTAAAAGATGACTAAAGAGTCGTTTGTTTTGCGGAATCGTTTGCAGTCCGTACTGCTCGATGGGAATGAAGCACTTTGGCTGAGTGTGTTGTTGTTTTTTTCTGCTTCTTCTAGATCTAGTTGTACTTTCGTCGTTTGCTAAGAGTGTTAATGATTTTACCATCACCATCACCATCGGGCGTCGCACCAAGTTGATAATTTTGCAACCGAAAGTGTTTTCCCCGCTCGGGAGCGCATCATCTGTGCGGCGTACGTGACACCGACGCTGATGTGCTTTCAATGCACTTAATTCGCTTTCGCCATCCTCCCGCTGTTGGAATGGCTTCATCAGCGTTCCTCCTCCCGGCGTAGAAGGCACCGGGGCAAGATGGTGGAGGCTGTGCCATGTCATCATGGTTGCTTAATTTCAGCGCAATTAGTGAAGAAGGCAAACTGTCGTCGTCGACGTCGTCATCGTCCCTCCTAACTGTATACCTACACAGCCACCCTTCAATGTTGCAGACAAGTGCCTTTTTTTGCAACACCTAAACCAAAAATCGGCAAAGAAGTAAGGGTGGAAAGTGCAGTTTAATTAATTGATCTGTCGATTCGATCCGATCGGTGGCCCGACTCTTCTCCTGCGGGTGGGATCTCTTGTGGAACCAACGTGTGTGTGTGTGTGTCGTTTTTCAATTTCTCCATGATACCAATTTTCCCACTTTCCCACAAATTCTTATCGCAGCAAGGATGACGTGCTTTGGGAGCAGAAACCTGAAAGCGTCCATAAAAACATCATCCACCCGTCGGCTCGGAAAGTAATTGATGTTACTCGATTTCGACACTAAGCTTCCCCGTCCTGAATCGTTCGGTGTTATATTTTGTATTTTGAGTATTCTGTGTATAATTGTAACTTTATAAAGCCTGTGAAACGATGTTGGAATTATAGAGAATTGTCATTAAAAACGGTCAAAGTAAATAATAAGTTAAAATTGACCCTGAAGTTATGCAATGCTTTGAAACATGCATCGCAATCTTTGTATTCATCATATATGCATTAGCTTAATCCCTCTTATAAGAAACTACAAAAACTATGTAACTTTCTTGTAGAGTTTGTCGAATGAAAGCTCAAACTGTCACGCTTTTTTTCATCTCTTGTGGAACCAACGTGTGTGTGTGTGTGTCGTTTTTCAATTTCTCCATGATACCAATTTTCCCACTTTCCCACAAATTCTTATCGCAGCAAGGATGACGTGCTTTGGGAGCAGAAACCTGAAAGCGTCCATAAAAACATCATCCACCCGTCGGCTCGGAAAGTAATTGATGTTACTCGATTTCGACACTAAGCTTCCCCGTCCTGAATCGTTCGGTGTTATATTTTGTATTTTGAGTATTCTGTGTATAATTGTAACTTTATAAAGCCTGTGAAACGATGTTGGAATTATAGAGAATTGTCATTAAAAACGGTCAAAGTAAATAATAAGTTAAAATTGACCCTGAAGTTATGCAATGCTTTGAAACATGCATCGCAATCTTTGTATTCATCATATATGCATTAGCTTAATCCCTCTTATAAGAAACTACAAAAACTATGTAACTTTCTTGTCACAAACCTAGCTATCGCAGACAACATTAGTTGTCGCTTACGAAAAGGCAAACCACAAATAGTACGAGCTGCACCAGCATCAGAAACTTTATTTGCCAGAGTGACGGCATGAATAAACAGTGGTGGAGCCAAAGCCAAACTCCACCGGAGCCGGGCCTGTGCGTGGTACGGATCTCCTTCCATTTCAGACATTACATTAACGGGACATTCGACAGAAAACGCCATCTAATCGTTCCTTTACACTCGGATTCTTCTGGCAGCTTCCGAACGGGCCGTTGCTGTGTGCTGTGTAAAGTCAACACAAGCTCCAGCTGCCCGTATGGAATAACAATTGTAATCAAGCTTTTCCACCAGAGAGGCTCGGATGTGCGCCAGTTCGAGCCCGGATGCGAAGATATGCGTACACAGGGTGATGCCAAAAATTCAGCTGTGGTTGGGTAGCTGTCTGTGTTTGATTTGTAATTGATAGATTTAACTGAGCCCGAAACTCGAAACAACTGCGTGGTAAGAGGCGAAGAAGAGGGGTTGAAACCGCAACCGAACTGACCGCTTCTTATTCTGCTCCGAAAAACCGATCGATCGATAGAACGGTCCTCCAAGCACCTACCTTCCCCGTCCCAAATGGCGTACGCGTTCCGTATGCATATCGGTTTAAACGCCCGAAAGTCCACGTCGAAGCGCAGGGAAATGAACCCGACCACCGAATGGGAATTGATTTTCGAAAATCAACCCCTCCCCACACTAAACATCCCAGCCAAGCGGCGGTTTGAGGGAAATTAAAATTCTCAAGTTTGTTTACGCTCCGCTTCACGGTCGGTCAGTGTGCTCGAACTCGAACAGAACTTCTCGCGCAGCAAGGCGAAAAGGAGAAATGTGCCCTCCATCGCGTTCAGCCGGAGTCGGAGTTTTCAATAATAATGGTCAAAGTTCGGTCTGCTTGCTGCCGACTCACCATGGCGCAAATTTCACCATTGTTTTTCGTTGCTTCTGCTTCGCCAGCGGTCAGTCTGGATTTCTCTCCCCCTCGGCAGGTCGAAAGTCATCATTGATTGTGAGACGAGTGTTTCGGTGGGGTTTGTTGGGTGATGCAACGATTAAATGTCTTTTTGGATCGGCTTCGAGATTACATTGGATGTAGCTGAGCGGGGAAGGAAAAATCAATCCTTGGGTTTTGGGTTTCAAAGTTTAAACATTTGCCGTTTCGGTTGGACATTGCAGTTGGTAGAATCGGTTTTAGATTGGTTTTTAACAGGGCCGTTCTATGAGTTTGTTTTATGGAAATCTCTTGACCATCTGAGTACGATAAATCGACGGCATTTGCTGATTTAAAAATATAAGTTAAGTTTTTAAATTTGAAAAAAGATTTCGCCTAAAAGTATGCAATGTATGCTATTAATGTATTGATACGAGGTATATTGAAGCACCCTTTACAATGCTTTTCAAGAAATCCTTTAGATATTTGCAAAGAAAATTAATTGAGTCACAGTGGTCGTTTGTCATTCTGTGTTAACCTCAATTGATGTCCGAAGAGACTTTGAGTCCCATGAGAATCTTAATGTTCCTAATGGTAACGCAAAATTACCCAAATTTCCTTCCCGTTCTAATAGGGTTTTGTGTGCTCTCAAACCCCTTTAACGTTTACTACGCTCCAGATGCACCACCAGGTAGACAGATAAATCATTCTGTCAATTGAAAAGAAAGCGCAAAAATTATGTCGAACCCGGGGCCACGGACAGCACCATCCATTGTGAGTCCTTCGAATGGTCCTCGTACGCTCCACCATAAATAGTGGCGCACCGATACGTTCCAGCCACGTTCCGGCTACGATAGTGGCTAGCTCAATAGAGATCGAACCTCGGAGCCGTCGCCGCACGCCGTGGGACACACATCAAATAATGAATAGACACTTTAAACTCCCGGAAGAATCGGTAGCAGCCAGGTCCACTGGAAAGAAATCGCTGGCTAAAGTCAGTGGGAGCCGAATTATCGATTTTTACCTTTCTCCAGAACGTCCCAGACAGGTGAAACGAACCAAGGCCACCCAGCGTTCTCCCGCGTGTGTGTGTGGGCACGCTGTTGGGTGTGAGTCGCTTCTTTCCCGGTGTCGTTCGAACACGAGATTCTACACGGGGCGAAAGGTGTACGAAACATGAACATGAGAAGGGATGCAGTGCTTTCCTTTTTTTCTCACTTTTTTCCTCTCTCTTGTTACGTTGGGATGTCCGTTGGCTATTTTGCTTTCACGCTGTGCAGCGGCCTGTTGCCGGAGGACCAATTTAACGACCCGAAGCACAGGGCTCGGGGATGGTTTTATTCTTCTCGTTTCGGTGTCAGCCCCCCGTGTGGTCATTCCGGCCAAACAGCGCTGCAGTTTGCAGTTTCGGCTTTTATGTGACTGCCAGCCGTATAAAATCAGCAGCATAAAGCGTCCATAAATTTTGTCGAGTGGTATTGGGAGCTTTTTTTATTCGTTACTCACTGAAAATGCGTTGAAATTCAAGCAGTGTCAAATTGCAGTGAAGATAACATTCGTCAGAAAAGTGTGTGTAAAAGGAGTTCAAAATAAAAAAGATGATATATTGTAAATTTAAAGGAAAATGTAAAGAGTATTCACAAATGAAATAAAATACTCAAAACAATAAAATTCAAATGAAATAATAGCAAATATTAAATAGAAAAGAATGATAGTTAAAAGACAGCAAAAACATGAAACTGATACAGTAAGAAATTAAAAAATTAGAATAAATTGTCCTGAAATAATAACAACAGTTTTTACTAAAAATACTAAGCGTTTATCTAAATCTACTTGAACATTTAATCAATTAAATTATTGTTTTTATTTGTTATAAGTTCTAGCTTGTTCATTTACGTTCATACGTTTCATTTCTGTTTGATCTTATATGCTTTGTATTTATTGTTCCTATAATTTTACCAGGTGTTTTCTTCTCTTACCATATTAAATGAGCCTGACGAGTGCCTTACTTCCGTGGCGGAGCAGTAATTGCGTGCGTGCGAACAAACCGTTACAGCTCTAAACCTCCGCGGGCTAGTATTTGAAATGAAATGGTGAAAAAAAGCAAATAAATTTCCTACTTAAACCTGCAAAACAACAGCACACCACCAGGACATGAAGCGGAGCAAGTGTGTCGTTTCGTTCGTCCATCCCGAATGCAGCCGTTAAGCAGCCCTTACGGGCGCCCTTAAGCAGCTGTGGTAGATGAAAATTCAGCGAACGGGTGGGAAGAGGCCACCGTGTTCGACTAATTACGAAACAAAACTTATCCGTCCCCTCCCTTTTGCACGCTAGGCGTGTGCACATTTGCATTTTCGGCCACGGAATGCGAATCCCGGAACCGTAAACGATGGTTTACATTCACTTCGTTCGTTGCATTTGACACAGTTTTTGCTGCTGCTACGACTACCGAGTTCGAGAGCCGTTTGCTTAATTGCCGTCGTCCGGTCCCTGGTACCATGGTGAGTTTGGTAGTAGCAGCTGCCGCTGGACGTTGAAAAATGACTGCAGTAGGCTTGACCTAACCTCTCTCTTTTGCCAGAGCGGAAATGAACTTTCTCCAGTGTTTGGAGTTTCCAGTAGTTCCAGCGGCCGGCAGAGGCAATTGCAGGAGTTGTTTAATGTGGAGGATGTTTCTCTCCGAAAAAGGTGGTCGCTTTTGATGTTCCGAGCTTAATTAAAGATGGTTTTGCAACAGAGCAAAGGGTCGTTGAGTTCAAGGCGAATGAATAGATTACGAAGGAGTTGATTTAAGATCGTGCTTGAGAGGAACATGTTGTGAATAAAACATTACAAGATGGTAAAAGACTAAAGACTGGATGAATGAATCGAAAGAAATTAGTTTGTTCAACAGATTGCATACCTTTCGGCTGATTTCAGAAAATTAGTGCCAGAAAATATGCAAACTATATAAACATTATTATTTTAAAAAAACTTGCAATTATTGCATACCTTCAGGCGTTTGAGACTTCTCATTTTCTCAACCAAATCGAAAAGTATAGTATAATTTGAAGATATCCATTCCGCTGGAGTCACACAAACGCTTCTAACAGACTACTAAACAGCCATTTCGCTGCGACTGATGAAGCATTGCAATGGATGCGTGCCGCCGTTTTAGTTGCAATAAAATAAATCAACAGCGACAGCAGAACAAACATCACACCCATTTTGATCCGGGCTTTCTTTTACGATCCGAAACCATTTGTCCCGCCGGACGAACTTTCGCCCGTCCTGTGGCTTTGGTCAAACGTTCCGTTCCGCAGTGTAAATTACATCACGTTCGAATTCGGCTAGCGCCCCTGTGCCTAACCTAAGCGTTTTACGGCTGCAAAACGTTCCACTTTCCCATCGGCCACCGCCAACGTCACCGCCATTGCACAAATGGCCCATAAAATGCTTTCGACCCCGCGCCTCAATTTATGCTCCCGTCGACCGGTTCGGTGGAAATATAAAAATAAACAGGCTTTTTTGCTGCTGTTTCCGCTGTTCCGTCCGCATCAAACGCGGAGTCGAATGAATCAAAGTGAAGTGTCGAAACAGTTTCGGGCGGAACGATCGGTAATCACCACACAAACTATAATTGTTTGAGATTGCGTTTCTTTATTCGTTCGCGCGGTTTTTTTTTTCTCACCGTGGGTAATAAACTTGGCGTGCCCAGCCGTGGGGTAAGTTATGCTTTTTGACTATCCGTCACAAACGGGATCGGGTGCGCAAGAAAGTATGGCGAGATGCACGATTCACACCCGATAATGGATTGACAGAAGATGGTATTGTGAATAGTTCATTTATCTGACATTAGGCAATACTTGGCAAATAAGGCTATAATAAAGAAGCGCCGTGTTTGGCGGGAAATTTTTAGCCTGAAAGTATGCAATCTGTTTACGAAAAGATTGAAAAGATTGCATACTGAAAGGCGCAAATGCTTATTATCAACTGGGTAGCATACTAACTGCGCAAGATTTCGTTTTCGTTAGTTATTAACTATTCCCTAACAGGTATGTATTGACAATAAAATTTTCAAAATAGTCGTAGTACTCATATAAAGAAGTAATAATACTAAGTAAAGTCAGCACAAGAAGAACTTCAAACTCAATTATTCTGAAAGCTTCAATTAAATTTTCTGATGTTCTTTCTTACTAAGTCTCTTTCAGATTAGGTTCATTACAATCTACAACGAATGTGTCAGCCGGATCAAACCGTAGCGTTTAAATTCAAACCATTTAAGACAATGTTCCTTAGCCTAAAGATGCCAGGTTCTTAGCGAAGCGAACCTGTCGGTGCTTGGTAGTAATAAAATGTATCGCTCTCATGTTGCATATTAAATTCAATTTCTACCAACCCACCGCACTTGCCTATTCCGACTAGTTTCCCCGGGTGCTAGAACCACAAACTAGTGCAAGGATTTTCCAGGACCGAGACCAAGCCCCGTGTGTCTCGTCAACCCCGTTTAAGCCCGCATCGGGAACATTTAATTTATTCAATATTTAATATCCATTTAGGAGCAACACTTCGGGATCTTGTGCGGTGTACTTGGTTGGGGAACTTTGGGAAACTCTATCGTCGCATTGGTTTCAAGTTCGTGCAACACAATGATCTATCGGCTACAGCAGCGTGATAAACGATCTCATTTTATTGCCCACACAATCGACACTCTTTTCTCACTGTGCACCACAAACCGAGGATGCGTAACTCAAGCTGCATCCTGCCGTGCGGAAGAAGCAAATGAGTGTGAAGCGTCTTGGTGACGCTTGCAAGAAAGATCTCCAAAACCACAATCCACCGAAAGACGGAAGCGCTCGGTCGGCGGTTGGAGTTGTCTTTCGTACGGAAATTGGGTACTCTATTATTCATGGACGTAAGGTGTTTAAGCTTGTCGAGGAGCTGCTGTCTCGAGGAGCCTCCCACAGCGCTCTTGCCTAGAGATTCCAAGAAGTACTGGGGGATTTCGATCCAGTGTAGCAGATACAATATACCAGGCAATGAATTTCATCGATACCCAAATTCGATGTCACTTCAACCCGTTCGTTCTCCTTCCTGGTGGGGATACGATGCGTTTGTGGGTTCGCTTAAATATTTGCTCAACTGATTCTTGCCGCAGCAGTTCACTCGATTGATGTCGACCTCTTTGTGTTTTACATCCCTTCGGTGGCAGGATATTTCTCCAGAGGACGATCGCACGAGAAGGAGCAACAAGGAGCGCGTCCCGGGTCGATTGATGGAAAAACAAACGTGCCAACGTTGGATGAGTTTCGCCGGGTACGCGCAACGGCAGCCTCCGTAGCCCTGGGAGTCTGATAAATATTTATAAATTTACAACGATAACAACCGGCACCGACAACGAAACCACTAAAGAGATACCGAAGAGGGCTGCTGATGATGTGTGTGTGCCATATCCTTAAAGCAGTGCGCTGTAAATCAACACTCGGGTGGGTGAAATCGCAAACCCTTCGCTCCCGCACGGGGACAGAAGCTGTCAGTGACAGCCCCGACACGACTCCGTTTCCGTGTGTTCATTCTGGCGACTTAACAAACCGTTACTAATGCTTCCAAAAAGACGCTCCACGTCTCGGTGCGCTGGGTGCTGGCTGCTCCTGGTGGAAAGTAGTGAAAGTTTTCGGGTAATGCTCGCGCGGTCTGGTGTTCTGTCTTCTCGTCTCAACCCCATCGCCCGGGCGCTAGCGCTGACGGGCGCCGCGGGCCGTTCGATACGATAATTTATGCCAGGAATTAGGAAATGCAAATATTTATCCCGAAAGAATTCGTTTGAAGCGATGCCGCCTCGTTGGCTTCTTCGCGCTTCGCGGTGAGGCTTCCGGAACGTTGCCCGAACGGTGTCTTGGCGTGCTCTTTGAGGTTTCGTTCGGTGCCGTACGAGTGGAAGGTACGAAATTATTTAGCAACAGTAAATAGTTACTCGGTGGATTAGAGGTCGGTGTTGGCTGTTGTGGGATGAAATAGTCGCTTTAAACTAACCCTGCGGGGGCGGGTTCAGCATTAATCGATATTTCTGGAAGCAAGCAGATGGTGTGTGTGTGTGGTGTGTTGTTAACTTGAAAGACGCAATTTGTGAATGCAGAGAAATTGAAATACTTACAAAACATGTATACGAGAAGAATCTGGATTATAAACACATGATTGCATACTTTTAGGCTTGAATCGCACATTAGGTGGGTTCACACGAGTCGAACTTTTGATGACGAACTTCACGCACACTATTACTGGATAACCTTTTTTACTTGAAACAGTCACGAGTCGAACTTTTGATGACGAACTTCACGCACACTATTACTGGATAACCTTTTTTACTTGAAACAGACTCGGCGAACAGAGCTCGACTCACTAATACATTGACAAAAAAAGTTCGCAGATCGTACAAATTCGAGCAGAGTTCGACTCGTGTGAACCCACCTATTGAATGCTTCGTCAGCTACACTAGGTCACTTTCTCGAGTTTCAGTTACCATTATGTCAATCCAACGTCAGCTTTTGTGGATAGGAACATTGAGCTGACGTGATGTTGGTTACACCTCGCGGTAGTTGACATTTAATATGACCTCTAGGAATTGATCACTTCGGCAAAACTAAAGCCTCAGTTTTAATGTGCAAGCCATTACATCTCTCCAAGGAGCTGTCATTATTGATGTAATCTCTGGCGAAGAATAGGCGCATTATCCACCACATAGACACGCACAAAAAAGAGCACACACACACCACGGGCAACCCTCTAAAACCCGTCCCGTTCGGTATTCCCACGAGCGAAATAAATTTGCTTCGATTTAATGAGCTGTCCGCCGGTTTCGGTTGATTTATGATGGAGCAGCGCTCTCGGGTGCGGAAAATTAATAGCCAGCTTGGCGTTCTTTTTGCTCGCCGAGTGCCTGTCAAGCCCGTCGACAGCTCGTCGCCGTCGTCGTCGTCGTCGAAATTTTACACTTTGGGCCAACAAAACCAAGTATTATGTTAAATCCGGTAACGTGATAGGTCTGCCGCTAAGTCCCGTACGTCGTACGTGCATGTGCTGCTATCCAGCTTGAATATGTCCGTAGCGAGTGTGCCGTCGCGATGCGAAACTGCCAATTGGCTCTGCTTGATGGTGGTTGTGGTGGCGAGTCGAGGAGCGTTTGAGATCCTTGGGATGACTCGTGGACAGGAGGTGGCGCGCGTGCACTGTATGATACGAGCGCATCAAAACCAGAAGCAAACCATTCCGATGACGTTTCGATTTCAGCTCAAGACAGGACACGATCGTGGTGATGTTGAAGGGGAATGCTTTTTTTTCACTTGGTAGCTCCTTCCGAGAAACAACTTTAGGCTGGTTGTTGATTGCTGTGAAGTCTTAATTTTGAAGTCATATTTTCTGATTATCTCATTGACCGAGTGATGGTATTCATGCTAACTTTTACTCTTCTTTTATTTGCAGGTATGTAATCAACTGACTTCTCATTTGGATAACTTCCAAGGATAATACTGAAGTTCGCTAGCGCTGGCGCTAGAGGGCGCTGGAAAGGTAACCTAAAAATGTCATCATCACATCAAGACTTCTATACGATTTGGCATCTAAATTCTTATCTGAACATAAGCTGGTAACGGTCAAGTATAAAAATAGACTTGTGTTTATGCAATAAATGAAATTATGATGTAATTTTTCCCAATTTGATCTTCGTACTTGAAGAAACATTTTATCACGAAAACGAAATAAAATTATGTTATGCCTGCTGAAATCAGCGCAATCCATTATCGGGTGTGAATCGTGCATCTCGCCATACTTTCTTGCGCACCCGATCCCGTTTGTGACGGATAGTCAAAAAGCATAACTTACCCCACGGCTGGGCACGCCAAGTTTATTACCCACGGTGAGAAAAAAAAAACCGCGCGAACGAATAAAGAAACGCAATCTCAAACAATTATAGTTTGTGTGGTGATTACCGATCGTTCCGCCCGAAACTGTTTCGACACTTCACTTTGATTCATTCGACTCCGCGTTTGATGCGGACGGAACAGCGGAAACAGCAGCAAAAAAGCCTGTTTATTTTTATATTTCCACCGAACCGGTCGACGGGAGCATAAATTGAGGCGCGGGGTCGAAAGCATTTTATGGGCCATTTGTGCAATGGCGGTGACGTTGGCGGTGGCCGATGGGAAAGTGGAACGTTTTGCAGCCGTAAAACGCTTAGGTTAGGCACAGGGGCGCTAGCCGAATTCGAACGTGATGTAATTTACACTGCGGAACGGAACGTTTGACCAAAGCCACAGGACGGGCGAAAGTTCGTCCGGCGGGACAAATGGTTTCGGATCGTAAAAGAAAGCCCGGATCAAAATGGGTGTGATGTTTGTTCTGCTGTCGCTGTTGATTTATTTTATTGCAACTAAAACGGCGGCACGCATCCATTGCAATGCTTCATCAGTCGCAGCGAAATGGCTGTTTAGTAGTCTGTTAGAAGCGTTTGTGTGACTCCAGCGGAATGGATATCTTCAAATTATACTATACTTTTCGATTTGGTTGAGAAAATGAGAAGTCTCAAACGCCTGAAGGTATGCAATAATTGCAAGTTTTTTTAAAATAATAATGTTTATATAGTTTGCATATTTTCTGGCACTAATTTTCTGAAATCAGCCGAAAGGTATGCAATCTGTTGAACAAACTAATTTCTTTCGATTCATTCATCCAGTCTTTAGTCTTTTACCATCTTGTAATGTTTTATTCACAACATGTTCCTCTCAAGCACGATCTTAAATCAACTCCTTCGTAATCTATTCATTCGCCTTGAACTCAACGACCCTTTGCTCTGTTGCAAAACCATCTTTAATTAAGCTCGGAACATCAAAAGCGACCACCTTTTTCGGAGAGAAACATCCTCCACATTAAACAACTCCTGCAATTGCCTCTGCCGGCCGCTGGAACTACTGGAAACTCCAAACACTGGAGAAAGTTCATTTCCGCTCTGGCAAAAGAGAGAGGTTAGGTCAAGCCTACTGCAGTCATTTTTCAACGTCCAGCGGCAGCTGCTACTACCAAACTCACCATGGTACCAGGGACCGGACGACGGCAATTAAGCAAACGGCTCTCGAACTCGGTAGTCGTAGCAGCAGCAAAAACTGTGTCAAATGCAACGAACGAAGTGAATGTAAACCATCGTTTACGGTTCCGGGATTCGCATTCCGTGGCCGAAAATGCAAATGTGCACACGCCTAGCGTGCAAAAGGGAGGGGACGGATAAGTTTTGTTTCGTAATTAGTCGAACACGGTGGCCTCTTCCCACCCGTTCGCTGAATTTTCATCTACCACAGCTGCTTAAGGGCGCCCGTAAGGGCTGCTTAACGGCTGCATTCGGGATGGACGAACGAAACGACACACTTGCTCCGCTTCATGTCCTGGTGGTGTGCTGTTGTTTTGCAGGTTTAAGTAGGAAATTTATTTGCTTTTTTTTCACCATTTCATTTCAAATACTCGCCCGCGGAGGTTTAGAGCTGTAACGGTTTGTTCGCACGCACGCAATTACTGCTCCGCCACGGAAGTAAGGCACTCGTCAGGTGCCAGCTGCTCGATATTTAAACACAGAACAATGATTAAAAATCCCTTCGGTGGAAAACCTCGCCGTGGAGAGTCTACCGAGCCCGCGGAGGTTTAGAGCTGTAACGGTTTGTTCGCACGCACGCAATTACTGCTCCGCCACGGAAGTAAGGCACTCGTCAGGTGCCAGCTGCTCGATATTTAAACACAGAACAATGATTAAAAATCCCTTCGGTGGAAAACCTCGCCGTGGAGAGTCTACCGTTTCGAAGCAAATGAAAAATAATAGCCACGGCTCCAAAGTTTTCGGGTATCCGCGTTTGTGTCGACTGTCACACCTTATTCGATATGGAGGCGCTATATTTACGCTGCCTCCTGGGAGCGGCCGGGACGCGCCTGAAGCTCACCTCCCGAATCCATAATAATCATCCTCTATTTCCATTTTCAGCAGGCCCATTGCCGAAGCTCTCGCCCCGGCCGCCCGGGTGTGAATCGATTGTTTAGTCGGGCCGACCCTAACGATGATGTGAGATGCGATCTTCATCTTGCGCCGGCACAGCACGGCGAGAATTGAAATAAATTTGTGCTCCCATTAGAATACTATTTACATGCGATTTTAAGGCTCCCACTTGGCACTCGCCTC